>JAXQQM020066037.1:0-65442 GCA_034641835.2 Pinus albicaulis
CATGAACCAATTTGGTTCAAATCCAAAAATCTCTCACTGTCTCCTAAATTATCTCTTCAGCTCCTCTCTTTATTCAACAGAATCCTAGATTAGATTTTTTTAAACCCCTCAAATCCTCACTATTCTTAGGATTCCTTACTCATCACTAAGATTTTACAACTCACGAGATATTCTCCATAAATCAATTTACAATTTAAATTTCCTCAACCTCAACTAAACTTAGGAAAATAAATAAAAGGATTAAGGGAACCCACTCCCTTTAGTAAATGAGAAATAAGACTCATGGGTCTTATAAGTTTCGAAGAATTCTCCTGCATCACCCAAGAGGGACATTTATATACCCTCCATACAATTTATAATTGTTCATATATGCTATTTTGTATTTCTAGTTAAAGATGACTCTAGGCTCAAAACAGATTTTCTATTTTTGAATGCACTCATACTGTGTATATACAAATTGTAACTTTATCATTTCTATAAATGAATGAAATTACATTTTTTTTTCTTTGGAGAAAATATATATACATTTAGAAAAATGTGTAAGAAGATTCTTAACTATGGAGATTCACTAGTTTATCATGAAGATTCTTAATCTGTAAATAGGCGTTGTTACAATACCATGGGCCAGTGTCTAAAAAAATCATAGCTCATTTCATGTAACATGTAGCACTTGTTTAGATGATAATTTTTTAATTAATCAATTTAATTAAAATGATAAAAATGGCATAACTACTTTTGAGATAAATCTCAAACTTTAATATAGAATATTATAAATTATTCTATAGAGGTAAAGTCTCTACCATCCACTTAACAATTATTGATAATTAATTAAAATTCTAAAAACTCCATTTTAAAATAAATATGTCTATCAAAATAGATACAATTTTATAATTTCAATAATTTTTAGTACACATTTTGGCTTGACTTTTTTTTATTAAATAATACAATTTTTAAATGTTTAGTGATTTCTTTGACATGTATTTTGGATTTTTCCTTTTTGGATTCTTTTTAAAGTAATTTTTACATTGAATTTTATAAAATGAAAGTCTAAGGTAGTGTGAATAACATAATGTTATTTTTAATTGGTTGGTTTTGCCATTTGTTTTTATTATTGTTATTTTGACAGTTTAACTTAAAAGTTTGTAGTACTTTAATAACCTTTAGTTATATTTAACTAAAAGTTTTTTATAACATAATAACAATTGTATTTTATTAGATTTTGGAGGATCTTGTGGGAATTGGAGAGAATGGCTAGGGTTTATAGCCTGTGAACCTGCAACACCACAGATGTATTGGTGTCTATTATCTTATGTGCAGATCTACAACCCAGGGATTGTTTTCATCGTTGGACGAAGGAGCAGGGTCATGGATCATGCGGCAAACTATCGAGGGGATGGATATAAGCAACCAGGACTCACTATTTCACGTGGCCAGTAGATATGGTACAAACGAGATCCTTATCTCATCCTCCACTTGTTGTTCTAGGATGGATCTCGACAACGAATGCCCGGATTTTCCATTCCACGATTTTTTGTTTGAAGTATATGGCAGGACCAGGATAAATGGCATATGGGTGATGTTCTTAGTCTTTGGATGCCAGATCTAAGTAGCGCTATCTTTGATCTCTTGTCGAGAATTTTGTGTTCTGCTGATGCGGGAGTTGGCTGGATTGGGGATGCTGCGGTGAATAGGCGGCGTCCTGATCTTTATTCCTATGTTTGTGTGGGTGCAGATCCAGTCGGAGGATTTCTACACCACCCCAGATCTATAATATGGGCCTATATTTTTCTAGATCCGAGCCACGAACTCGAAGAGTTAGATTGGGCTAGTGAGGAGGAGTTTCAAAAAATTGGGCTCGGCCATTGGATCTAGTATTAAATCTAAAAAAGTAGGTGCAAGAAAATTTGGGTTTACCAGCCAATAACCAAAATCTGATCTTTGAGGGAAAATCACTATAAGATTCTATCAATCCGAAAGATTATGACATTGAACATATCATTACAAATTTGAGGTTGTGGAGTGGAGTTCCTGGAATTAGAATACCATCACGATCAACCTGAGCTACCAAGGGTCCAAATTGGTTAAGGATACAGTGAGAGGGAAAGATGTCACATCAAACAGAAAATCTCTAAATTTGACAATTCAAAGTTTTTAATTAAGAAGATGGAGAAAGCTCTAGATTTGTCAATAAATTTTCTAGAAGTGAGTGGTATATTCAATGTTCTGCAAGCCAAAGCTTTTATGTGCTGATTTAATGGTTTTTGGCCCAAGTCTAAAGATCTCCATCAATGAATCTACCTTATCTCAACAAAAAGTTGTGATATTTATTTGTGTGCCAAGAGTTTTTTTGTGGTACAATTCTACAATCAAAATGACTTGGAATATGTCATCAATGAAGGACCATGGTTTTGGGGAAGGGTTAGTATCTTTATCTTTGTAACCCAATGGTTTCCCAATTTCAATAGTGGTGGTTACAAAGATGTTGGTATGAGCAAGGTTACATAATCTGTCTTCTTTTTGGCATCACAAAGTCTTAGAAGGCATTGGAAATGGGGATATTTATCTGACCCACTAAGATTTCAAGTGGACACAATGGTTAGATTTTGAAAATATTCTTTTCTAATGCCTTATCTGCTATTAGACAGGGCATTTGCATAATTCATGTCTACAAGGAAGAAAAAAGACAAATAAATTAATAATAGATCGAAAAAAACAAAGGATTGGAAATTTCCAGATTTGTGTTTTTCTGATCACGAAGATGAAGAAATGGATAAGAACCAGCAACATAAAATTAACAAGTTACCCAAACTGAGAGAGAAGAGAAGCCAAACATCAAGTGAAAACGAGTGACTTAGCCATGATTCAAACTCTTGATAATCAAGATGGTGAAAAAAGAAATAACCAAAGAGTAGGTGGAACAAATCAAACACAAGTTTCTAGTTCAAACTTAGGCAAGGAAACACAAAGAGAAACCCAATTTATGTAGATAAATGTTGTTTTTGGTAGCTTAGCTATTACGAATTTATCTTAATTTGAAATTGAATAAATATTAAAAAACTAAAATAAAAACTATCATTTTAAATTTTTAAAATTAATGTTTTTAAATATAAATATATATTATTATTCTTCATAATTTTATTTTATTATTTTGAAAACCACCAATATATTTTGCGTTTCAACATTATTAATATTATTATTAATTTTTCTAAAATTATTTGTTAATTTACAATATAAATTAAAATTAAATTGGGACTGAAATATCTCTCTAATTGCGTATATGAAAAGAGCTAAGATTTTCGTATCAAATATAAACCCAAGTAATTTTGAGTCAATGCCTTGTTGTAGTTAGTTATGTGGAGATGACTCCACACCATATTCCTCATGAAAATGATAAAAAACACACGATATAACCATACTCATTGGTGGAGACTGATTTCAAAGGGCGATACAAATATTTTATATCCAAATCAAATAAAGAATATATGTTTATCCAGAGACCCAGTTTTCATTCCCAATCAGCGGTTGGTCGATGAAATACCAGAGCTTGATGTTTCCTCAGCCCCCATTTTTATCGATTGTCTATCGTTCTTCTTTCCATAAATGTTGTGATACACATTTCGGGTTTTGTAAACCAGTATCAAATTGAGCATCACTACAACAATACAAACTCCTACCATGATCATACGAGTGAGGAAAAAAACATTATTCGCCCACGCATTTGAGGGGATTAGTATTTCTTATGAAGGCTTCACCTAAAATACTAGTAGTCTGGAAAGTGAACAATTGTGGCATTGACCTTTCCCCTTAGTCGGCCCCAGGTTGTGGCACTTACCTCTCTTCTCAACTCTTGTGAGTACACGATTTCTGGATGGTCACAACTATACAAAAATGAACTAGAATTCGCCACCACATACTAGATGTTGATGGATGGAAAGAAAATGCCAGACTTCCACCTCCAGGATGCACGATTATGCTACTCGGGGCACCTTTGCCCTCCTTCAAGTGAGTTTTCTAAGTTGATTTGAGAGGTGCACTATAGTCAAGTCACAAGGCACTTTGGTTTGGAGAAAATAGTGGTAGTATTTCATAAATGTTTTTATTTGCGAAAAATCCGACACGATGTTGGAAAATATATCATATCCTACACAGCCTATGCCATTACTAAGCCAACCATTAAGAAGAAATGCATGTACACTCCTCTGCCTACTCGTAGCTAAACTTGGGAATCCATCTCCATGACTATATGTCTAGCATTCCTTCTACCAAGCATGGTATTGATTGCATATCTCTGGTCATTGACAAATTTTCTAACATGGCTATATTGGTTGCTTACAAGAAGAGTATCACAATAAAATACATTGCCAAACTCTTTTTTCAACAAGTGTGGGTACATTTTGGGATCTTGTGAACCATTATATCAGGTCGGGATAAGAAATTCCTGAGCGCATTTTGGTTGAGCCTCTGTTCATTGTTGGACACCAAGCTCACCAAGTCCACTGTATTCCATCCCCATACTGATGGTCAAATAGAGGTTGTCAATAGAATGATAGTGCACATAATGCACATGTACAACTCTAAACATCCACAAACATGGGATGAGAGTCTTCCCTATGTGCAACATAACTATAATAGAGCTCTCCATAGCTCGACTAGCCACAACTCTTTTCAAGTGGGCTTGATATTTCAATCAGTGTGCCCCATTGACGTTTCAATACCTTTTACAACTACACAAGCATAATCTGCACATGTTCAGTTCAATGATGATAAAGCCACCAAGTTTATTGAACACATTGAGGAAATCTGCCAACTGTTTCATGATATCCTGGATAAATCCAATGCCAAGTACAAACAACCACATGGTCAACATAGGGTGCCACATAAATTTCAAGTGGGTGACAACGTGTGGTTGCATTTGCAGAAGGAACACTTTGTCAGAGCCCATTGGAAGATTCGAACACTTTGATATGAAACTTACACCATCACCAAGGTTGTGAGTGATAGTTCTTTCAAGATAAGTATCCTCCCATTCCTTTGTGTGCACCAGGTTGTATTCAATGTGGACTGCCTTCGTTCATACATTCCACCATTGTTAGACACATGAGACATTTTTGAGCAACTGAAACAAACAAAGCTCAATCGAGACTACATTGAACAAGACAAAAATGATTGGATCATGGAAACACATATTAATAACACTTGCCAATAGAGGATTCAACTGTATTGGGTTGTCAAAGTCAGCCAACTCTTGCACCAAGGCAAGTGACTCACCAAGGACCAATTTTAGCATAAGTTTCCTCGCCTTATTGAGGAACTCAGCGTAGTGGGGATCATTGCTTCCTAAGGGAGGAGGATTGATTCCACGTGGACCCCAACATTATTTTCTATCAGTTTCCAGTTTTTCAGCATAGTTTCTTATTTTGATAGTTTTCTATTTTTGGAAGTTTTCCAGTCGTGAACTTCCATAGCTTTTTTGAGGCCCTAAAATTTTTTTTTTGGGGAAACAAGAAAAAATGGTTCATCAACTAACTTTTGCAATCAAAATTTGTCATCCTTGGATAGACCTTTCTAATAGGCTATCATGCACGCCAAACAAAGATCATATGCAAAAGCTACGACCTCAGGAATTTGACGTTCTAACTAACCCCATCGAAGTGGATACCTTTTGGTGCCTCATCTCCTAGGGTTAGCTTTTTGGATATTTAGGGTTTATTGTTGTTTCTTCATGATAACAAGGCCTCTAAGCCTCATTGTAACATAGTTCAGAAGGCATGTATCCATCACATCTCTTTTCGAAGATAAGCTATCATTGCCATAGCTAGTCTGTTTCCTTTTTGTACATAAATAGCTTTCAACAATTGGTATTTATTAATTGAAGTTTGGTTTTATTGTATCTCTATGTTTTTGTTTAAATTTGTATTTCATTTTGTTCCTTTATAAATCTAGATCAATTTTTTTTAATAAATCAATTTAATTAAAATAACAAAAATGGCATAACTACTCTGTAGATAAATATCAACCTTTGATTTGTGTACTACCAAGAATATTCTAGAATACTCCATGGAGGTCAAATCCCTACCATCCACTTAATAATTATTGATATTTAAATTAAAATCTCAGAATCCCTATTCCAAAATAGACAAGTGGCATAATAAATACGTTTTTTTACAATATAATGGTTTATCAATACCACATGCCCAAAAACCCACAACTAATTTCATATGACACTTGTTCATGCGGCATTTTTTAAATAATCAATTTAATTAATAAAGCAGAAAAGGCATAACTGCTTCAGAGATAAATCTCAACATTTGATTTGTGAATACTATTAAGAATATTTAAAAATACTCCATGGATATTAAAACTCTACTTTCCACCTAATAATTATTGATAATTAAATAAAAAACTCTATTTCAAAATAGACATGCCTATATGCGTGTGTATGTGTGTGAAAAATCTTTGATTTTTTTTAAGAAAGAGTGGAATATGTATATATTTTTGTTGTTAAATTGTTGCTTGAAGTTGAATCCCTTAGTCTACATATAAAAATATCTCAAACACCAATTTGATGTTTAACTTAACTTGTAACGTTATTATTACTATATCTTTTCTTACTCTATATCCATGGGAAAATCTAGGTAGATCAACCCGAAGGGATCTACCCATCGGCTAAACTAGTCAGGCCTAACCCCGAGGGCATAGAGGATATTTGACCTAGTAACTTTCTGATAGGAAAGGTTCTTAGCAACACGGACTTGACCAACTCAATTATCCCTTGGGCTATTATATAATTTTTTACTATCATTATTAACAATATTATTAATGCAAGAAATTTTAAAATGTATTAATTTTTGTTTAATTGTAACATTATTGAATTGATGATTGATTATTTAAATCACTTAACATCAAAATCAAAGTGAAAAATAACCCAAAAAAAACTATTTAAAAATGTATATTTAAAAAATTAATAATATTGAATATATTTTTAACATTAAAATTTATTTAACGGACAACTGAAATTAAAACATTAATTTAAATTGAAAAATTACTAATTCATAAAGAATATAAATTTAAATATGAATAAAAATCCAAGACCTTTTTATTTATATGGATAAATGACTGTAAGATTAGACATTATAATTACAATATATTTTTAAAGATAATTAAGTTTAATATATATGGTAGGTGTGTCTCCCCAAGCTCGGAGTTGGGAGGGACGTTGATCTGAATTTGAATGTTAGTTTTTCTATGCTAATTTCATCTTTAGAATTATAAACAATTTCTTGATCTCTTGCTTCATGTGCATCGGTTTCTTGAGGTGTTTGTGAGTGTTAAACACGTAAATGTATTGATTTTCATGTTAAATTCATGATAATTTTAACTTAAAAACATAATACTGGACAACAACAATAAAATTTACAACAACCCATCAAAATGATCCATTAACATAGTGTTTTGATGAAGGAGGTCACCCCTCCTGGGTTGCATCTCCTCAGTCAAGCTTCCATGGCTTAGGCCTCTATACTAGCTAAAATGGAAAAAATTATTGTTTACAATCATCTACTGCTCCTGAAACCTGCTTCGATTTGTTCAGAATATTCAAATCATCCAAAATAGACTCTTTATGCGCCCAATTTGGTCGAATTTTGCAAAATTTATTGCCTCCTCAATTATGGCCTAGGAAACTCCACTAAAATGGGAGAAACTCTAGTTAGCATCGCTAAATTTGGAGGCAACGCCGAATTTGGGGGCTTTGCCATTTTCTCTGCCAAATTAAACTGGAGTTAATTAATTTTAAGTGCAGTTTTAAATATGATATTAGCGCTAAACATGCGGTTTAAACAAATTTGGATTAGCGCGGTTTAAATACAAGTTAAGGGTTAATTAAACCTGCACTTAACATAATCCTCCATGCATTAATATAGTACTCCACCTTTGGTTATGGTCAAGGGTCATATGCGAGGGGGCTGGCCCCCTCCTCCACCCAACTGTCACATACATACGCTTCAAATAGTGATGGAGCGCTATGACTATTAAGTCATAAGTTGTGGCATATGGTTTGGATACACACTCGCTTGGGGGAGGTCATGGGGTCGAGCCTCGACTTCCGCCCTTTTGCCGATATATATTTTTCCACACGAAACA
The DNA here is from genome assembly GCA_034641835.2 of Pinus albicaulis. Taxonomy (NCBI): domain Eukaryota; kingdom Viridiplantae; phylum Streptophyta; class Pinopsida; order Pinales; family Pinaceae; genus Pinus; species Pinus albicaulis. Next base: position 8,143 of record JAXQQM020066037.1, read on the forward strand.
TTACTCTGCCACCATATAATTTATAGTTTGACCCTTTGATATATTTAATCAATCCCATTGAAATATTTAATCTGGCCATTTAATATATATAGTACTTAGACTATATAATAATAAAAAAGATGCACCCATAATAAAATGATTTCGACCATATAATAGTAATTTTAACTTGACCATAGTTGGAACTTGGAAGGGGGCACGTGGAGGCCTTTGTGCTAGCCACATGTCCTCATGCCATTGGTTCTTCTCCCCAATCCAATGAAAACACAACAATTCATCCATACAATAACTAACCAAAAATTTACACTTGGCACAGTGTCATTGGGCGTTTTGAAGGAATATTCCCATAATATCCTTTTTATTACTAGGCTTCCATGGCACCAGTCTATACTTTTCTGCAAAAATTTTAGTTGTTTAGGAAAATGAACAACAATCTCTATCTTCCTCATCCAGAGTCGGTTTTCGATGAAACAAATTGCATTGGATACTTGGCGATGAGCTCTTCTCTTTCGTTCATTTTCCATTCGATTTTGAGCACTTTCATTTTTGAGCTTTAACACTAAGAACCTGATCATTCCTCCCCACTAGAAGCCTTTTGGACCCCAAAATCTCTTTTGTTACTGATCATGTGGATGACGGTACAATCCCATCACCCTTCTAGTCTCAATCCACTAAAATTTTCCCATTTTCATCAAATTGAGATTTTCACAAAAACTAAGTTTTTTCCTCGACTCTTGAGACCCTCTCTTGCTATTGTAGACACCGTCATGCTGAAATTTCCTTGAATTTGTAGAGAAGCAAGCCATTCTTGCAGAAACAAACTTGTTCCCACCTTGGTCATCAATCAAAGGAAACTTAAAAACTGTCTCACCTTGCACACTGTCATCATGGTGATTCTTAGCTGCTCTTGCTTTGTACTTGCATTGAATTTTGAATAAGTATTTTCACCATTTCCATGTACCTTTTGTAAACCAAAAACAAGCACTTGTGGAACCTATGCCTTTTTTGTCAAATTTCTTTGGCGCTTTCTCTTTGACCTTTGCACTCTCTTCCACCGGCATCTTGTTTCCAACACTGCTCAACACTGATGTTGACTGTTGCAAATATTTCAAATCTTATTTACCTCCTTTCAAAGGCAACCTATTAGAGTCCTGAAACATCTCATTACAAGCATAAGAAACTTTAATGAAATCAACTTTTTCATTCGATGCATCTTTTTGAAAGGTCTCATTCAAAACATCTCTATGATTGATCATTAACAAAGTCAAATTTTGACTTGCATTCACTATTCTCTTCATTTCTCCTATATTTATAAGAGACAAAATTGTCTTCTTCTTATGCTCTCTAACTATGTACTCAATTCCATCTTTAAACAAGCGATACTTATTCTTATGGCGATGAAATATTGCTTTCCTATCATAAAGGTAAGGACTTTTCAGAACAATACCATAAATCTCAAGTGGTACCACATCAAGTTCAACTTCATCAATAAAGTTTGAATTGATGGAAAACCTTAGTATGCACTTCCTTGTTACCTACAAGTTTGCATTCTTTCATATCCACCCTAAAGGATAAGGCCTTGGATGTATAATAGTTTCAAGGTTTATTTTCTTAACTAAGTCTTCGAAAATCAAGCTAGCTTGTGAACCACTATCAAAAAGTGTATATCTTGGTGTTAGCGCAAGGAGTCACTCCTTGACTACATAAGGAGTAAGCCTTACACATCATAGTTCATTTCAAATTTTAAAAGGGTTGTTTGAATGGTGGGATGGCTTCTTAAAGATTTTGAAATGATTTTTTTAGTTTCTTAAAACTTTCATGCATTTGGCAAGTTGTGGAAAGTATAAGTTATATGGGTAGATTGGTAGTATAGGGAGCAGAGCATAACAAATGTAAGAAGATGGATAGTTGGTACCTATTCTAGGAAATATTCCTATCATAAATCAGTCACACAACTATGATGATGGCTCTTTACACAAACTATGTTTATGAATAGTAAACAAAATTCAGAAAATAGATTGCATGTATAAAGTATTTCACAAATCCTTTATGAAATCTTCATTTACATGTTCTATAACACCCATATAATTTTCAGAAAACTGAAAGCAGATAATTTATTGTTAAATCCTTTAACAATTTCTCACTCATACCTTACTAGTTGTTGCAATTCATATTTTAGAAAAAATTAACAAAGAAAGAAGACATACCATACATTAGATGATCCTTGAGTCATAAAATCCTCCATCATGAAGTAAAAAAGGATTTTTTATTATATTCAGTCTTCAGGTAGACAACCATCCAACTTGGAAATGGTATTTACAAAGGGTATATATAGAAATATAGGCACCAAATCCATCTCTTCTAAAAAGAAGGAAACATTACTCCTAGCATTACATAGGTGTTAAAGACATTACAGTCATATCCCAACGAAATCTAACTGAAAGGATAGATGTAGAAGAAGGAAGAGAAGAAGTTTGGGTTGAAATGTTGAGTGTGATGTCATGCTACCCCTTTTTTTGTTGATTTGTCTCCTTGTGTCTTTGGTATTTAAATAACCATGTATCTCCATTTAATAAGACCTCCAATAACCTCATAACCACCTTTCACCATCACTTGTTATATCCTTTTGGTTATGGGTTCTTATCCTTCATTAACTGGCTCAGAAAATTTGCTGACAGGTGTCAAACTTCAGTTAAAACAGGTGCTACTGGAAATTTCGGTAAAAACCTATAACTGCGTAAAAACTGGAATGATACTAGAATTTTCGGTAGCGCTATGTTTCTTTTCAAAAATACACAGAAAATGCTGAAAATATTGTGCAGACTTATATTCCTTGACATATAAGCAAAAAGGTATTTGTATCAATTTTTTTTTTTACCTTCCTTCAATGTGGGTTGCAGCTTCAACAAGCTTATCCAAGTTTGTCTCGCTGTCAGCAGCAGATCTGGATCTGGTTGTTCTTGTGGTTGCTTCCTTGACAATGGATTTCTCCTCCTTAAAATCATTTTGTATCTTTCTTCTCTTTGAGGGCTCTGAGTGCTACTCTAGAGGGGTTTCGTTTTTGCTTTTATTCATGGTTTTTTATGTCTTTGACCCTTCAGATTTACCTTCTATATCAATGACCTTTGTCATTAAGCTTGGATTGTGTAGAGCCTTGGGCTTAAGCCTAAACTTGTCGTTGTCTCTAGTATGCCTCTTTCTCATACCAACAATAAGCATTAGAGGAAATTTTAGCCTAAAATTGGCCTCCTAAGGAAAAATAATAAAATAAGAGTTATGAATTTTGGAGGGAAAACAAGAAAGCTACTTCTTACAAGTTTACTCAAATTTCAAGTTTAGACACTCATTAGATAAAAATTGTAGATACATTAAAAAATGTGTTACAACACATTTTTTTAATGTATCTACAATTTTAATCAAGGTGGATCTTCTCAAAAGTATGCATAATGGGTACTCGTTGGATGTGGAATTTAAGTATGCATCTAATGAGTGTCTAAACTTGAAATTTGAGTAAACCTATGAGGAGATAAGTCAAAAATACAATTAAAAAAAAAAAACAGTTTTACTTATTTTCCCCCAAAAATATTTGCATGTACCTCTTTTTAAATTTAAAGCATTTTGATTGGTTTGCATATTATGACATGGAAATTACATGAAAATTTCATGGACACTTTTAGGCTGAAATTTTCTCTAATTTGTCATTTCTTCTTTCTTATTCTTACTATTGATCTCATATCCAACATCCTTGAGGATTTCTTCATTAGATTTTGTAGGTTGATACTCTTTCTGCATCTTCTGTTGAATATCTGCTTCCAAAGTTTTCAATAGCATCTGCGCTTTAGATTTCTCTATAGTTGCAGATCTTCCTCTTCAGGCTCTAGGGTAGACATTAGGAAAAGGACGAATAGGGGGCACCATTTTCATAGATTTGGGTTTACTTGATGAGGAGCTCTCTCCTTTTTCTAACTTTCTCTTAGCCTTAACTGCAGAAACCTTTTCTTTCTTGCTCTTGGCCTTATAGATGTTTTCCTTCTTGGCCTTCCTCTTAGTTCTTTTTACAGGCTGACGGTGTGGTTGTGAAACTGGAGGTGTAGGTGTAGGTTGCCCTGCCCTGTAAAACAAAAAGTGATCCCAGGTTTTATTTCTCTTTCTTAACTCTTCTTCAACTATAACCTTGATGAGAGCTTGATGATACAAGCTATATTCTAAAACAACAGTGTGAGTTTGGACCCCTGCTGACATCTTTGTCAGACTCTTCAGCAAGAAATATGGTAGATTTAATGTCTTCATACCTACAACATGAAAAAGAAACCTCATATGATAAAGAAACACAATTCTATATCTCCTTTCAAAAGTGAGGTATATTTTGATAAGCTTAACAACTTCTACCCAGTCATTTTTACGATAACTGCCTGGAATTCCTTTGAACTATTGAGGTATCCTCCTATGATAACTTGGCCTTTAAACCACCTCTCTCCTTCTTGTGGAAGGTTAAGTGCTTTAGCAATGGAGTCTTCTGAAACCTGTAATGAAAGAACATAAACTGTGGCTTCTTGTCCATTAAAATATTTTTCAAACTCTTGAGCTACTCTTGAGTGAGAGCTCCTTAACCTGGTGCACAGAGAATACCACCTTGCCCGGATAAACAAGCTTCTTACCCTTGAATTTTCTTCAGAAATTAATGACTCTGTCTCTTGAAATTAATAGGTGGCAAAGCTGGAAGAGTTTCACCTTACAGGTGTTACTTGTGTTTCCTTCTAAAATCCTATCTGAAATCCAAACTCCTCCTCAAACTATAACTCTATGAAATTCGATCTCCAACAACTGAACTCACAAATGATCATGCTCCTACTTTTTTGGTGGTATTAAAATAGTAACCATGGTTCATCACCCCATGCAAATCGAATTTCATTATGGAAAATATTCATGACCGTATTTTTCACCTTGTGATAGCCATTATTCCCTTAAGTCGGTTGTGTATCTTCATATGGAAAGTTACAAATCGCTTGAGGTAAGTGGATCTATGACTGGCAGTCACCTCCATTGTCTCGCTGATTATTGGTCAAAATTTTCGGCAGCACTACTCTGTAACCAGCCAAACGGTGATTGCGTTAAGTTTGATGACCATGATCTCCTCCGTTCATAAAACATGTACTTTGACATAATATTAACTGACTTGGGTTGACAGAAAAGACGTGATTAACGGTTAAGTGTATTACTACGGGTTGAAATCTAAGCATTAACATATACCATGACTTGACTTCAACTAAACTGACCGAATACAACTCCTATCATAATATATAGAACATTTAAAAAAAATATTTGAAATGTATGCTTTCGAAATTTTCGTTTATTTTTAAAAATAGAGTATGCTTCAGGAATTTCCAGCAGTATTGGAATAAAAAAAATAGACATAAACAGGAATATAACAGAGAGTCCTAAAACACTAAAATAGGCGCTACCAGAAATTTTGGTAGTGACCAATTTTCTTTTGAAATTTTCAAAGTCTAATCCTAAAAATAAAAATAAAAAATATACTCATGACTTAGTAAAGAACTGTGCTAAAATTGGCTCCACAGGGTATATAGCTCTCCTTCCGAGGCTCTAATAATCTCTTGCAGTTTCAATGCCTTGTCATTGGGCTATGGAATCTTATTATGAAACACACTGGTATTTACAGTGAATTTAGGCCACCAACAGCCTTAGTAAAAGAATTTTTTGAGAAAGCGCCCATTAAATGGGCCTCCAAACAGCTATGTCCCATCAAGATGTTGCAACTCAAAAGTATTTTTCTACAGAATATTTCATATTCTGAAAGGACCAAGCCATAAACATCAAATTTGGAATGCTTACCTGGACCTTGGTGTTGTGCATCCCATTTCAACACTAGATCTCCGATCTGAAAATATTATTTTTTAGTTCCCTTATCAAAAACCTGTTTTACAACTTGCTGATATTTTCTCACCAAATCATATTGTTGTTCTCATTTTTTCTTCACTTCTATGATTTGATAAATTATCCTAGTCACGTCACTTGGCTCAGCTTCCATTAGGGGAATTTTGAGTTCTAAAATGGGCCTCCTAAGAAAAATGTACAACAAAAATAAGCTTTATAAGAACCAATAGGATTCAAGATGATGATGTAAACCATGGGGGATGATTCACCATTTTTTATTTAAAAGGGAAAAAAGATTAAAAAATAATAAAATAATAAAACTGCTTTCTCAACTCGTATTTTCAACATATCTCCCAAATTTTTTACTCAAATTTCGAGCAGGATTACTCATTGGATGCAAAATTTAATTTCTCATCTGACTACCAATGTTGTATACTTTCGATGGACCCTGCTATATGAAAAATGTGAAATTGCAATCACGTTTTTCATGCATTTCACATTTTTAATATAGAATTACCCATCAAAAGTATGCAACATGGGTACTCCTTGGATAAGGAATTAAATTTTTCATCCAATGAGTACTCTCGCTTGAAATTTGAGTAAAAACTTTGGGAGATAGGTTGAAAATATGAGTTGAAAAAGTAGTTTTTCTTTTTTCCCTCTAAAATTTGATGATGTAATCAACTCTTATTTTATTATTTCCACTATTATTTTATAATTTCCTCATAGGCCCATTTTAGACCTCAAAATTCCCCTAATGATGATCTTGCAGAAATTTAGCTATAGGAATGGCCAATTGGACTGGAAGAACAATATCAGTTTCATAAACCATTTGAAAAGGTGATGTATTAATAGAATTTTTTATTTTCACCCTGTGAGCCCATAAAGAATTTTGAATCCCATGCTTTCTTTTTTTGCTCCAATATTTTGGTGATGATTCTTACCAAAATTTTGTTTGATGATTCAACTAAACCATTCCCTTGGGGATAGTAAGTTGTAGAGTGAGTGAGTTGAATGCCATAATATTCACATAAATTTACCAATGGAGTGGTTTTAAAAGAAATTGCATTATCTGCTACTAACCATGATGGAAATCCAAATATGGTCATGATTCCCTCCAAGAAATTAATGATAACTTTATGAGTAGCATTCCTAGTAGGTATTGCTTCAATCCAGTTGGTGAAGTAATCAGTTGCAACAAGAATCCAATGATGTTGTCCACTTGAAGGTGGATGAATTTGTCCAATGAAATTTCATCCCCATTACTGAAAAGGTGCATAAACAACTATGTGATTAAGAGGAAAAGACTTCAAATGTTTCTTACCAGTGAACTTCTCACATTTCTCACATGCTTTCACCTCAACACAAACATCAGAAAATAAGTTAGGCCAAAAATAGCCAGCTCTTAATATTTTGTATGCAGTAGTTCTCCAATAATGATGACCTCCACACGCATCGTTATGCATATCAAAGATAACTTTCTTCGACTCATTTGGGTCAATGCATCTCAACAAAACTCCTATAGGATATTTCCAATATAAACAATTATCTTTAATGCATAATTTAACAGTTTTTAGCTTTAAATATCTTACTCTGCTTTTATCATAATTTGGAGGAGGTTTAAAATGCTGCAGAAAACAATTGATATCCTTGTACCAGTTGCATTCAAAAATATTTACATCCACTATCATGTTGTTTATAGGTTCATAAATCTTCCCTTCATAGTTGTCATTCATGAAATTCAAGCCCCAAACCTTACAATTTTCTTCAGCTAGTATTTTGGCTAATCCTTGACCTTTGATTAGTTTAGTAGGTTTTATTTCTAGATCAAACTCAAGAACCTTAGTTACCCACCTACTTCTTTTTCCATCAATATCAGGCTGAACTAATATCTCTCTAATAGTAGATGAAGGTACATAGGAAATAATTTGAGCATGCAGAATATGAACTCTAAAATATTTCAGATCTTCAACTAATGCATAGGCATGCTTTTCCAACATTTCATACTTCAATTATGCATATCTAAGAGCTTTGCTAAAAAATGCTATGGGAGCTTCCTTATTTTCTAAATCTTTTTATAACAAAACAACAACAAGAGTATCTTGGGAGGCAAATGAGAAGATCAAGGAAGACTTTGAGTATTTAGAGCTTACCAGCAGAGGTGCTTCAATTATAGCTTTTTTTATCAGCTCAAATGAATTTATGGATTCGATGGTCCATTTGACTTCTTTTTCCTTCTTCAACATGAAATTAATATGCTTCACCACTTCAAAAAAATTTGGAATGAATCTTCTTAAGAAATTGATCTTACCAAGGAAAGATTGAACCTCTTTCTTGGATCTTGGAAGTGTTAAATCCTAAATTTCAATCACTCTTTTAGGATCAATTTTCACTTCATCTTTAGAAACTATGTGACCCAACATCTTACCTTCTTTGAGAGAAAAATGAGACTTCTTTGGAATTAATGATATACCATATTTTCTGCATTTAACAAATACTTGTCTCAAGTGCTGAAGGTGTTCTTGATCTAAAGCTGAATAAACAGAATATCATCTAAATAGATGACTAGGAATTTGTCATTTTCTCCAATGAATGCAAAGTCCATAAAACGTTGAAAAGTAGCTTCGACATTCATAAGCCCAAATGGCATCTTTGCATAAATGAATGTTCCCCAAGGAGTAGTGAATGTTGTCTTTTCTCGGTCTTCTGGCCAAACTGAAACTTGATTGTACTCGGAGAAACCATCTAACATGGAAATTATGTATGTACCAGTTACCTTTTGAATAATATGCTCCATCTTTGGCAATGGATAATTATCTTTCTTGGAGCATTTGTTAAGATTTATGAAATCTACACATAGTCTGACTTCACCACTCTTCTTTCTTACTAGAAGTAGATTAGCAACCCAATCTGAGTATCTTATTGGAATGATGATTTTGGCATCCAAAATTTTATTCACTTCCTTCTCCATCACTGGTAACAATAGTGGATTGATTTTTCTTAACTTCTATTGGAAAGGCTTAGTACCATATTTCAATGGTATCCTATGCTCAATGATAGTTGTATCACATGTCTTAATATGTTCATATTTCCAGGAAAAAACATCAATAAATTCACAAAAAAACCTATGGCATTCAATCTTTATTTCTTCTGATAAAGCATTTGACAACTTCACACACCTCGGTTCTTTTTCTATGCCCAAATTGAAATATTTCAATTCTGATTTTGTTTCATCTAACTATGGTTTGACTGAGGCATCATGGTGATCAAAGAGCTTCTCAAGTGGGATTAACCCCTTGGGAATGTGATTGTCAGGCATATGAATGATAGGCTGATAAGCAATCTGTTTTTGCAAATTTTTGGTTTTTTTGCAAATCAACATCATCCTTCATGAAATCTTAATCCTGATCAATGTTAAGGACAAAAAACTCTTCAAAAGCTTCAATGAATCTTCTAATCTCCTGATCTTCTCCAAAAAATTTCCAATGTTTGACATTATCATGAATGTTATGTCTGAACCTAACTTCCACTTCATATTTCTTCTTCATAGATATTGGAATCTTGAATGAGCTTGCTGAAATAGAAAGTCAATCAACCAAAATATTAATTTCTCTTGGAACAATAAAAATGTTAAAAGCCAAGAATGAGTCTTCTACAATACTCCATACTTCATTTTGATAATCTCTGAGTATTGGATGCTTATATTGATAAACATTTTTGATTTGCTGAATAATAAGTTCAGCAGCTCCAAAAATAGAAATATCTGGAATATTCATATATTTTATTGTTTCTAAACCAATCAACAGAGCTTCATACTCAGCCACATTGTTAGCTGCTTCAAATTCAAGTTTGAAAGAAAAAGTGGAGCTCTCTTTCAAAGGATAAATGAGAACTATTCATGCACTATCCCCTTCTTTAGAACATGAGCCATCAAAATGCATTTTCCATAGTTGGGAACCCTCATTATTGATATGATTTTCAATAGGCTTCAAAATATGAATTTTTTTTGTAGATAGGACAACATTATCCATGTGTAAGATTCTTGAACCAACATCAGTTGTTCTAGAATAAATTGAATGATTAGTGGGGTCGTTGGTGTCACTTATGATATATGCCAGTTGAGCTTCTCTATAAAGTATTCTTTTCTCTCCTCCAAAAACAGGGACAATAGCATAAGTGAGATCCATTTGCAAATTTCCTCCCAAACTTCTAATCCATGACCTAGAAAGTAACATGCCAAATCTAGGAGGAATGTCAGCTATAACAATATCCATCACCATCCCTCTTATGGGTAACTGAAAAAGGCTTATTGCAAGATATTTGATGAAACCAAGGCATTGAACTTTTCGGGAATCAAGGAGTAGAGATCTTGGTAGTCTCTAGCTACTGTTAAACACACACATGGTGTATGAAGATGAACACACACAAGAGACTCAACACACAATGAAGGATAAGTGTGTAGCTCTCTTATTTTTCCATTATACATGATGTACATTTATAGTACAATGGTGTGACTCTTGGTTTCACATTCCAAGGTCACTTGGACTCCATTGTGACTTTTCGCATTCCACACCTACCCATGTAGGATTAGGTATTCCAACATCCCCCCTTAATCCGAAGGGGTATGTGTGAGTCCAAGAAAAGAGTTGTAATACAAATCTGCAAAGTATACATGGCAGCACTTGGTTGAATCAACTCTCTGAAATGTTGGAAAAAAGAGAGGTGGTTTTAGGATGACCACAAACACTGGAACGCAAAACTTGTTGCAGTTCCCGGAACTCTTCCAAAACTGGCAAGAAGCTAAAAGCTTCTGCTAGAGGAATTGTTCCTCATAAAAAAGGGAGACCTTCGACCTAAAAGAAGGGAGGTCTACTACCTGTGGTGGTTTTAGGTTGTCCACCAACCAAAGATGATGGTTTTAGGTTATCCACCAACTGAAAATGATGGTTTTAGGTTATCCACCAACCAAAGTTGATGGTTTTAGGTTATCCACCAATAGAAAATGATGGTTTGAGTTATCCACCAGCGGTATGCTCATGGGCATACGTAATCGCTACATCTGTGAATCCGAAATGCCAATTTTTGGCTCGGGCACAAACGAGCTGGCGGCTACAACTACGAACATGGAATGAGAGATTGTGGCTCAGGCTCGCTTGATCTGACGTCAAATCTTGTACATGACCACCATTTTCCCCCCTGTCAGGGACAAGGTGCGATGATGGCGAAAACTCAACTGCAAGTTTTCTCAATATTCTTGAACAAGTTCTAACATGTGTCGTAAACATCTTCTTGGTTGTTGATGCCCATTGCCAAGAAGCGATCCATCCAAGATGAATCTTGGTTCTTGCAGGAGTTTGAAGCTTGTTTCTGAAGCATCTGTGTGAAGAATGAGTGTGTCGACCATAGTGCTTGCATGGATGAAGATCAAAACAGTGATCTTTCATATGGCCAACTCGATCACAGTGTTGGCATTTTACAATTTGTTGTTGTGGAAGCAGAACAGGATCTGGAACAGCTACAGGTGAACTGTCATACAGGAATCCGGCACTCTGAAATATGATGGGCTTGGTGTAGTCTAGAATATGAAAGGACACATCCTTGTCATATCCAAGACCAGTTCAGTGCTTGTTGTGGACAAGCTCTTCCCAAGGTCTGATGATGGGCTTGAGAAGTGCAAGCTGAGATGTTGCATCTGCATGTAAATCTGCTCTTGTGCAAGGAACTGAATGTGAATCGACTTCAAATTTACTGACTTGCTGCTGATGGGAGTCCTTCTCAGTGTTCTGAACAGAAACAGGTTCAGAATGGTGACTCTTTTGCTGAAGTTCATCTTGCTGAAGCTGAGATTCCAACTGCAAAAACTCAATCTTTTCTTGTGCATCTTGCAAACAATTTTGAATATCTGTGAGACTAGCTTTGTCAATCATAACTGTATTGTCGACACTAGAATGTATTAGAGTATTCCGCAACTCTAATATTACATAAATTTTTCCCATTTTCTAATCACAACTATGAGCTCACTCAATGTGCACTAGACATCCAATGTGCAATGGATATACGGACAATCCAGACTCTTAGTCTTCTTACATATTACTCATATATATGAGCCTACTAGTGAGGGACTACACCACAAAATTGCATACTACTACTTTTTTTTTTTTTTTTTTAACCACCCAAAATATATTTGTTCTCTTATGCAATTTCAGGACCGATTCTCCACATGAGTTGACACCGATTAACAGTCTTCAAAAATGTTTAACTTGGTGAAAAAGGTTTAACTCATAGGTAATATATATACCTGGAATGCACGACCAATGAAGCCAACCATATACACCAAGATGTGTGAGACAACAATGCCAAGCTTGAACGGGTGAGGTAGTGACGCCAAGCTTGAATGCGTGAGGATTCACTTGGCTTCTCAATAGAAATATATGGCTCCTCCAGATTTTGCAGCGTAGGTAGCTAGGGAAAACAGTGATCCACGCATCCACCCAAAGATTTCTTCAATACGTAGGTCCTCCTGGGCTACTGGGCTCGATCCTTCAGAGGTAAATCCACAATCAAATCTTAACTCTAAAGACGAGTCAAAACGGTACAACACATTCTATTGCATTTGAAATTGCCTCGACATATTGCACTAGTGAGTATTGAGGTGTGCAGAGGAAGTTGAGCATGGCATCAGCCAGTACAGGAGATCATGGAAACCGTTAGGGCTTTTCTGAAGGAATTCAATGCAGAGCTCAGCACAGTTATGGACCCAATTGCAGAAAATGAAGGGCCATGTTCTACTCCGATAACACCTTTTTCAGAGGCCGAATGGCTGGCCCATTTAGAGCTCGAATTTGTATTGCGTTCTCATTACATTGAATCTCTTGGAGGACACCACAGAAGTATATAAAAACAGGAAATTCACCAACAACAAATGCTGATTGAAAAATGCCAATCAATTGGTGAAACAGTCACGTCCTCACAGCCTCCTGGTTCGACAAATCACTCCGCAACGGTCCAGCTTCCGAACTACTTCACGACGGTTCAACTCCTCTCGTCGGCCAATTTTTCACAGTCTGCTCCACTGTACACGACAAGTTTGTCTTGTTCGAGGGCGATTGCGTTTTACAGGATTGTATAGCGACTATTTGCGAGCAATGGTGGCGAGATTCGCTGCTTGGGAAGGAATTGCTCAATCTCTCCCTTGTTTGCTAGCAAAATCTCACTCTTCAGGTCCTTCCTATGAGCGATGAAAATTCCAACGTGAATTAATGGAGAGCGCTACTTTTAAAAGAGCGAGTGATACCAATGATAGAAAATGTTCTTTTGTTTTGGTAATGAACATATGCATATGCAGTGAATGGCAAGAAGAGAGTATGAAGGGAATATGATTCATTCAACACAGAGATTCAATGTTGCATTCCACTTTTCACAGTTGCAGTCTCCACTGTCATACCTTCAAATATAGTGATTGCTCACGATGCGCAGTCTTACAACGGAAAATGAGTGCATAACAACACGAGAGACAGAATGCTGGGGGACAGAGGATAGAGCAGGGAACGTTTTTGAATTGATTTTCAGAACTGTATGCCACCAGTATTTTACAATATATAGAGGCACCAACAACACTAGGAGTTTCGACCTGAATAGAGTATGAACAGAAAATACATAATGCAACACAGGCCATCGCTATTCACAAGCTTAATGGGACTTCTAAACCTGGAGCTCCGATACCATGTTAAATACACACATGGTGTATGAGAAAGAATAAACACACACACAACAAAAGACTCAACACACAATGAAGGGTAAGCGTGTAGCTCTCTTATTTTTTCCATTATACATGATGTACATTTATAGTACAATGATGTGACTCTTGGTTTCACATTCCAAGGTCACTTGGACTCATTGTGACTTATCCACACCTACCCCGCCAGGATGAGGTGTTCAACGGCTACTTCAAGACCTAGTTCATCCATGACTACCTTGGGCATTAAATTATGTGAGGCTCCAGATTCCATTATGCATTTATGCAATATCTTATCATTAATATTTAGAGATAGATATAAGGGAGGGGTAAATTCATTTTTGTCTTATACCAATGGACCTAAAATAATAGCGGGCTTGTCATATTGAAGGTTAACAAAATCAGAAGCTACTTCGTAGGTGGGGGTTGAAGAGCTTTCATAACGATCTTTTTGAAATCATCATTTTTCATGAGCTCAAAAAGGGGAACATGAATCTTTATATTTTTAATTTCATTCTCAAAATTGAAAACATGGAGCAGTTTGTGAGCAATTTTTACCTCAAGTTAAGGGGTATTAACTGCTACTGGAATTTTCGGTCTTCTTGGTTTGACAACTTGTTTTTCTGCTGGAATTTTAACTGCGTCATTATTCTTCTTGAGTTGTGCAATAGGCTTTGGATTATCATCAATATTTTTTTATCTGAGATTATATATTCTTTGATGATTAGTTGCAATCATGGAATGATCAAGAACCACTTCATTATTCTAAGTATATGACATGAAATCTTCATATGCTGCTTGTGTAAGATGAATCAACCCTTATTTGTCTCTCAAAAAATTGATATCAATATATTTTTCCAACCTTTCAGCTTCCTCTTCATCTTCAAATATAGCATCTGCAAAGGAGGTTGCACTTTTTGATCATCAACATCTCTCCTTTCTCACTGCAAAATTTGAGGAGAAATAGGTCTTCTAAATTTTTGTCTATTAGGCTGATCAAATGAAACATTTCTAGTAGTAGTTGGTATTGCTTCCATCTTGAGCTTGGACATCTCAGTAGTCAATGTATTGACTATCTTGGTCAGCTCATCTAACTTAGGATCTATGACTGAAGTTCCTGAAGTAGAAACTTCAGCTCTTTGCTTTATTTTTTCTCTGTCAATCCCTCCTTTGAGCCTATCAACTGCTAACACATTAAATTCTACCCCCAGTGCATTGCCCTACATTTGTGTTAGTGTTGTAGATCTTTTTTCTCTCAATAATAAACAAAAATCAGGATTAAAGGCACCAACATAAGTGATTTTGGTTGAAGCTTCAGTAGGCTTGATTTCAGTGGGTATTTTACCATATATCTTATTGAATCTCTTAGAAAAATCAGAAACTCATTCTCCTTATTTTATTTTTATTGCACCAAATTCAGTGATATAATACAAATAATCTTTCTTATCACCCCATTTTATAAAAAATGTATCATCTAGGGTTTCAATTTCAGTGATGTTACCAGTTGTCAAAGATCTAAACCATTTTCTAACATCACCCTCAATACTGTGAACAAAAACTCTCATCCAGGAATCTTCATGCTGAATATTCAAATTGTCAGCATAGGCATAAAAATCAGCAAGGTTTTCTTTAGCTGTTACCTCTTCCTCACCACTAAACTTAGACATGTACTTGAGAAAATATCTTGTAGTTAATGCATTAATAGGCTGAGGTAAAACCAAAGGGGCATACCTTGTAGAAACAATTGCATCCATTTGGTTAGGGGGTGGGATTGGACCTGCCATGGCGTGAGTTGTTGGAATTTGTGGAACAACAATTGGTGGATTGTGAACAGAAGATGATGAATTGCCAACTTGTGATGTAGAGACTATTTGTTGGTTGGAAAACAAGGGAGGTACAAGATTTTCTTCAAAATTAGGGGATAAATTTTGCAGGACTTCTTTAGGGACAACCTTTGAGAAAATAGTAGTAGAGGTAGCAAACTTTCATTTAATCTTTTTCTTGATTAGCTTTTCAAGGTCAGAAACTAGGATTATGAAAGGGTAATATGGGTTAGCCCTGGTTCTAGACCTTCTAGGAGGAATAACTTCAACAATGGAGTCGCCAGGTGTAAAGAAGTCTTAAAAGACAACTGGAACTGTACACCTTAGAACCAGACTTATAACTTTGTCATTCACCGAAAGATAAACTTCAATTCGCCTCCCCAGCAATGGTGCCAAAGATGTTAGTGCAAGGAGTCACTCCTTGACTACATGAGGAGTAAGCCTTACACATCATAGTCCATTCAAATTTTAAAAGGGTTGTTTGTGTTGTGGGATGGCTTCTCAAAGATTTTGAAATGATTTTTTTAGATTCTTTAAAACTTTCATGCATTTGGAAAGTTGTGGCAAGCATAAATTATATGGGTAAATTAGTAATATAAGGAGTAGATTGTAACAAATGTAAGTATATGGATAGCTAGTACTTATTATAGGAAATATTCCTATCCTAAATTAGTCACACCACTATGATGATGGCTCTTTACACAACCTTTGTTTATGCAAAGTAAACAAATTTTAGAAAATAGATTGCATGTATAAAGTATTCCAAAAATCCTTTATGAAATATTCACTGACATGTTTTATAACACACATATAATTTTCAAAAAAATGAAAGTAGATAATTTACTGTTAAATCCTCTAACAGTTTCTCACTCACACCTTACTAGTTGTTGCAATTCATATTTTTAGAAAAAATTAACAAAGAAAGAAGTCACACCATACATTAGATGGTCCTTAAGTCACAAAATCCTCCAGCATGAAGTAAAAAGGGATTTTTATTATATTCAGTCTTCAAGTAGACCAACATCCAACCTGGAAATGGTATTTACAAATGGTGTATATAGCAAGAGAGTCACCAACTCCATCTCTTCTAAAAAGAAGTAAACATTGATCCTAACATTACATAGGTGTCAAAAGAAATTACAGACATATCCCATCGAAATCTAACTGAAAGGACAGATGTAGAAGAAGGAAGAGAAGAAATCTGGATTAAAATGTTGAGTGTGTTATCATGTTGCCCCTTTTTCTGCTGATATTTCTCCTTATGTATTTGGTATTTAAATAACCATTTAATAAGACAACCTCATAACCACCCTTCACCATAACTTGTTATATCCTTTTGGTTTTGGGTTCTTATCCTTCCTTAATTGGCTCGGAAAATTTGCTGACAAGTGTCAAAATTCAGTTAAAATAGGCACTATCGGAAATTCCGGTAAAAACCTATAACTGCGCAAAAATTGTATTGCTACTGGAATTTCTTGTAGCACTCTATTTATTTTTCAAAAATACACAGAAAATTTTGAAAATCATGTGCAGAATTATATTCCTTGACATCTAAGATGTTGTTCAAAATTTTGATTGATAAGAAAAAAGGTATTTATATCAAAAAAACATTTTTACCTTCCTTCAATGTGGGTTGCAGCTTCAAAAAGCTTATCCAAGTCTGTCTTGATGTCAGCAGTTGATCTGGATCTGGTTGTTCTTATGGCTACTTCCTTGACAATGGCTTTCTCCTCCTTAGAACCATTTTGTATCTTTCTTCTCTTTGAGGGCTCTGAGTGCTACTCTGAAGGGGTTTTTTTTTTGTTTTTCTTCATTCATTTTTCTATCTTTGACCCTTCAGATTTACCCCCTATATCAATGACCTTTGTCATTAAGCTTGGATTGTGTAGAGCCTTTGAATTAAGCCTAAACTTTTTGTTATCTCTGGTATGCCTCTTTATGATACCAGCAACAGGTTTGGATTCTTCTTTCTTCTTACTACTGATATCATATCTAGCATCCTTGAGGATTTCTTCATCAGATTTTGTAGGCTGATATATTTTATGCATCTTCTGTTGAATATCTGCTTCCAGAGTTTCTGGTAGCATCTACGCTTTAGATTTCTTTGTAGTTGCATATCTTCCTCTTTGGGCTCTGTTGTAGACATTAGTAAAAGGAGGAACTAGGGGCACCATTTTCATAGATTTGGTTTTACTTCCTGAGGAGCTCTCTCCTTTTTCCAACTTTCTCTTAGCCTTGACTGTAGAAACCTTTTCTTTCTTGCTCTTGGCCTTATATATTTTTTCCTTCTTAGCCTTCCTCTTGGTTTTTTTTGCAGGCTGAGAGTATGGTTGTGAAATTGGAGGTGTAGGTGTAGGTGGGCCTGCCTTGTAAAACTAAAACTGATCCCAGGTTTGATTTCTGTTTCTTAACTCTTCTTCAACTAGAACCTTGATGAGAGCTTGATGATACAAGTTATATTTTGAAACCCCAGTGTGAGTTTGGACCCTTACTGACATCTTTGTCAGACTCTTCAGCAAGAAGTATGGCAGATTTAATGTCTTCATACATGCAACATGAAAAAAAACCTCATATGATAAAGAAACACAATTGTATACCTCATTTCACAAGTGAGGTATATCTTGATAAGTTTAACAACTTCTGCCCAATCATTTTTAAGATAACTTCTTGGAATTCCCTTAGCCTAATTTGGATCTCTGTGTGCACCCTTGAGGAAAATATTGAGGTCTCCTCCTGTGATAACCTAGCCTTTAAATGACCTCTCTCCTTCCTGTGGAAGGTTAAATGCTTCAGCAATGGTGTCTTCTGAAACTTGCAATGAAAGACCATAAATTGTGGCTTCTTGTACATTAAAAGAGTTTGCAAAATATTGAGCTAATCCTGAGTGAGAGCTCCCTAACCTGGTGCACATAAAAGACCATCCTGCCTGGATAAAAAGGCTTCTTACCCTCAAATTTTCATCCACTAGGTCTACACCCTACTGGCCAATTTGATTTATTTTCCCACCTATTTTAGTCATCTTCATAAATTAATGACTCTGCTTCTTGAAACTAATAGGTGGCAGAGCTGGAAGAGTTTCACCTTATAAGTGTTTCTTGTGTTTCCTTCTGAAATATTGTCTGAAATCTAGACTTCTCCTCAAACTACAACTCTATGAAATTTGATCTCCAACAACTAAACTCTCAAATGATCATGCTCATTCTTTTTCGGTGGTTTTAAAACAGTAACCTTGCTTCATCACCCCATGCAAATCTACTTTCATTATGGAAAATATTATTGACCGTAGTGTGCACCATGTGATAGCCATTATTACCTTCAGTTGGTTGCATATATTCATATGGAATGTTACATATGGCTTGAGGAAAGTGGATCTATGACTAGAAGTCACCTCCGGTGTATTGCTGATTATTTCTCGAAATTTCTGGCAACACTGATGTGCGACCAACCAAACTGTCATTGCGTAAGTTTGATGACCATGATCTCCTCCGTTTGGAAAACACGTACTTTGACATAAGATTAATTGACTTGGGGTGAGAGACAAAAATAGATTAATGGTTAAGTGTATTACTACGATTTGACACCATCCATTAACATATACCATGAATTGACCTCAACTAAACTGATCGCATACGGCTCCTATCATAAGATATAAAACATTTAAAAAATATATTTGAAACTTATTTACACTACAACTCGTGGATTTACAAAATCGGATGCACTTTTTCATTTATTTTTAAAAATAGAGTATGCTTCTAGAATTTCCGACAGCATCAGAATAAAAGAGAAACAGACATAAACAGGAATATAACAGATTGTCTGAAAAGGCTAAAACAGGCGCTACTGGAAATTACGGTAACGACCAATTGTTTTTTTGAAATTTTCAAAGTCTAATCCTAAAAACAAAAAATTTTAAATGGACTCATGACTTAGCAAATAACTTTGTTAGCACTTGGTACATTTAGAAATGACTCTAATATGGAAAAGTTCAATTTTTGTATCTTCATCTTAAGTTACATTGGAACAACTTGAAGAACTAGTTCTTCCTATGTTCTTACCTTTAAAACCCATTGCTATAATATTTGTTTCATCTCTTGAATCTGAACCTAAGTCATGTTCAATGATAGCAACAATTTTCGCCTTCTCTTTGGCTTTCATTTTGTTTGGCTTCATCTCTCGATGAAGTTACCAACAATGGTCTTCAACATGGAAACTCTTCAAACAATGTTTACATGTGTGTTTCTCTTTCTCTCTTTTGATAGATTTATTTCTCTTTCTTCTTACATTAAAATTTCCCTTTCCTTTACCCTCATACTCAAGGAACTATCACCTTTATCATCTATACTATGTTTCCCTCTTACTTCTAAATGTGTGGCTTGAAGGCATACCTCATCTAATTTTTTGGGATTGAACATGACAATAGTGTGTCTAAGGTAACTTTGCAAACCCCCAATATACTTGAACAAAGTTTCTTGAGAATACAAATTACCCAAAATAAGAGCCTTTCTCCTAAATTCATGAGTATAATCTTGCACATTTTTCCCTTTCAATTGTCTAAAATTTTTCCAGTCATTAATTAATTTTTTCATACAAGATAGAGGATAAAATTTCCTTTTAATGGCAGCAATAAAACTTGACCAAGACATTGATATATTACCATATTTTTTCATCTCTTCTTGAGTCCTTGCTTCCCACCATACAAGTGCAGATCCTTCCATCCTCAAGGAAGCCAATTGAATCTTTATGTCATCTTCATGAAGGTTTTGGATTCTGAAATAAACATCCAATTGACAAATCCAATTGTCCAACCTATGCATTTACCTCGCCATTGTACATTGGAATCTCAAATTTGACATCAAGTTTGAGTAAGGGAGTTTTTCCTTTTGAATTTTTTAAATGAGTATGTGTGGTTTTGGCTATGGAAGTGAAAGATGATGTTGATTGTGAAGATGAGGATGATGATGAAGATGGTGGAGATGGAGGAGGCTTTCCTCCACTGCCCTTTGAATCCTTCTCTTCATCCTTTTTTCCTTTTGAAGTTCCCTCTCCATGTGGAGACTTAGAATTCTCTCCAAGCATCCCGGTGTCCCTCTATTCAAAGAGGATCCTAACCCTTTCAGTTAGTTCATAGAAAGACTTCTTGTATGCTTCCTCTTTTGAAAGACCTTCAGTCTCTCCAACACCTGACATGATAGCTATGGATTCAAGCTCAGCTTCTAAGGGAACTTGTACCTCTTCAATATCATCTAGAGATAAAACTTGATGTGCTTCAAGTGTAGCTGCGAGTGAAAATTTGGGTGGATATGGTGCCCTTGTGGCTCTCCTTCTTCTCGTCCTAACCTTAAGACTTGCAACCAATAGTTTCCCTTCTCCTCTCTGCAACTTTAACCTTGTAAGCATCAAAAATTTGCAACCATTAAAACCCTACTTTCACAAAACTCAAGCAAATCAAGAAAATAAACTTTCAACCTTTGCTCTAATACCACCTTGATCTGAATCTAAATGCTAGTTTTGTTGTGCTAATTTCATCTTCAAAACTATAAACAATTTTTTGATCTCTTGCTTCATGTGCATAGGTTTCTTGAGGTGTTTGTGAGTGTTAAACAGGTAAATGTATTGAGTTTCATGTTAAATTCATGATAATTTTAACTTAAAAACATAATACTAGACAACAACAATAAAATGTACAACAAACCATCAAAATGATCCATTAACACAGTATTTTGATGAAGGAGTTCACCCCTCCTGGGCTACTTCTCCTTAGTCCAACTTCCATGGATTGGGCCTCTAGTACTAGCTCAAATGGAAAAAATTGTTGTTTACAATCATGTAATTCCCCTGAAGTCTACCTCAATTTGTTTATAATGTCCAAATCATCCAGAATAGACTCTTCTTGAGCCCAATTTTGTCGAATTTTGAAAAATTATGGCCTCCTCAATTCTGGCCTAGGAAACCCCACTAAAAATGGAGAAACTCTAGTTAGGGCCGCTAAATTTGGAGGCAACACTGAATATGGGGGATCCGCCATTTTATCCGCCGAATTAAACTATATTTAATTCATTTTAATTGTGGTTTTAAATATGGGAGTAGCGCTAAATGCACAGTTTAAAAAAATCCAAATTAGAGCGGTTTAAATATGAGTTAAGGGTTAATTAAACCCGCACTTAATATAATGCTTTGCACATTAATATAGCGCTCCACCTTTGGTTATGGTAAAAATTCATATGGGAGGGGACTGGCCCCCTCCTCCGCCCAATGGTCCCATACATACGCTTCAAATAGTGATGGAGTGTTATGACTATTAAGTCATAAGCTGTGGTGTAATCATTTGGAGACGTGCTCACTTGGGGGGAGGTCATTTGATCGAGCCCTGACCTCCACCCTTATGCTGACATATATTTTTCCACACGAAATATTACTCCACCACCATATAATCTTATATATTTAATCGATCCCATTGAAATATTTAATCCGACCATGCAATATATATAGTCCTTAGACTATATAATAATAAAACACAATGCACCCATAATAAAATGATTTCGACCATATAATAGTAATTCGGACTTGACCATAGTTGGAATTTGGAAGGGGGCATGTGACAGCCTTCGAGCTAGCCACATGTAGTCATGCCATTGGTTCTTCTCCCTAATCGAATGAAAACACAACAATTCTTCCACACAACAACTAACCACAGATTGACACTTGGCACAGTGTCATCGGACGTTTTCAAGGAATATTCCCAAAATGTCCTTTTTTTTTGCTGACTAGGTTGCCATGCCACCAATCTATCCTTTTCTACAAAATTTTTAGTTGTTCTCTGGCACTGTCTTCATTTTTTCTCCCACTCCATCTCTGTCCTCAACTTCAGCAACGTTACAGCAACCAAGCATACGCCCAAGCGAGTGATTTTTTATGCCAAATTTTCAAATTTTGAACATGGATTTAAAAGTGAGGCACCATTTTAATTTCAAAATTGAAACTTGTAGTCTACATGTTCTCTCTTTGGTGATAAAAGAACTAAACAAACCTTTGCAAACCTGATTAACCGATTGAATTTGTCAACTTGTTCAATTTTTTTCCTCATACGAGTCAACGATTTAAATCATGTGACATTTATGGAAAATTTTGAATTTTTTCCTGTTAATTTGAAATCAACCATGCGTTTATGCCATTTCTCATCTGTGTCACCTTTCCTCCTCCCTTGTCGAAATGAATTAGAAAATGGAGCAACTGAATTATCAGAGTGATTGGCGAACAACCAATGCAAATGAAGAAACTAGATTATCAGAATAATTGGCGAATGACATGTGTAAATGAAGAAACCAAATTATTAGACATTTTTTGAAGCTGATGAGCAAAGGTAATCTATTCCCCATATTACTGTTACATTGATTTTTGTTGATTTTCTTTTAAAATATGATTGATTTCCCTAAATTTCATGTTCTTTTAGTCGTCGTAATGGTGACTGAGCGAGTTGCCACAATGGTGTCGTTGTGAGTTGGGTCACTATTGTAGGAACTCACTAGGTCACCATCGTGGTGACTACAAGATTTCAAAAAACATGTCGCTCTTTGTGTGCATTGTTCCTTTTATCTGACTGAATTTATAACATTCGATAAAAAATTCTAATCCATAGAAATTTCTAGCATCAAAAATTATTTAGGGAACAAGCCATTCAACTATAACACTTATCTTTTCTAGTTCCATCTTCAAACCTTCTTGGAAAACCAAAAAACCCAACTGTAGTAGCTCTATTGCAAAAAAGTATATTTATTCAAGTTAAGCAAAATTGTTTTTTCATTTAACCAATCCAATGTTTTTTGCACATGCCTAAAATGTTCCTCTTTTATCCTAGTAAAAATCATAATGTCATCAAGGTAAAAAACTACAAATTTAACTAAGATTAGCTTGAGTACCTCATGAAGGTACTTGGTGCAATTTTCAAACTATGGCATACTCAACCATTGATAGAATCCTTGCTTTGTATTGGATGTTGTCTTCATTCACCCCCTTCTCTAATTTTGATTGAATGATATTCACTCTTCTTTGAAAATTACCTTACTCCACTCAAACAATCCATAAGATCATACACTCATGGCAATGAAAATATGTTATTGGTTTTTATCACATTTACAATTCTAAATTCCACATGCATTCTCCTTTCTCCACCCTTGTTTGATGTTAGTAATGTAGGTATAACACTATGGACTCTATCTTTCTCTTATAACAACTCTATCTAGAAACTCTTAAGCTTGGTTATTAACCTCCTCATTTTCTATTAGGGTAATCCTATATGCAACCTTATTATGAAAAATCAATCCAAGTATCAATTCAATTTGACATGAAATGTTTCTAATTAGAGGTATTCTTCTTGGCATATCTCCTTGTATTTATTCAACCTCTTCACTTTCTATTGGGGTAATCCTATATGCAACCTTATTGTGAAATATCAATTCAATTTGACATGAAATGTTTCTAATTAGAGGTATGATCTCCTTGTATTTATTCAACAATTATTCAACTTCTATTGGCATTTTCTTCTCTTCTTCTCAAACCATATTTGGAAAAATTACAATGTATCACTTTGAACTCTTTATTTATTGAAAAAATATGTTGAATAAAAAAATCATGAGCATGTTGATCTTCCTATATCCAACACTCACTCCATTCAATAGATGTAATTTGAAACTTTTTCCCCCTTTCTGACATTGGTAAGTATTTCACATCCTATCAAGAAAACCTCTCTTATCATATGACCGAGGTATACCAATGAATACATGACAAGCATCCATTAAATACATAACACAACACTTTGTCTTTTTACTATATTCTTTGAAATTGAGCAAGCATTGTTGAGAAACATAACCTAATGTCCTCTTCATGGCCATGAAATTGTATATACACTAGGTTGTTGTGTACATTTCAACTTTATCTTCTCCCAATATTTTTATAAATACTATATTTTTAGTGATTTATTTAATCAATAATTATATTACAATACTCACCTTGTGTCTTCAATTTTTTCTTGAAGATGTTCTTTCTCTACTCTAATTCCTCAAAAAAAAAAAATTCTCTAGCTTGAGTAACACTCTTTTGAAGATGATATTCTCTCCTTGTTCATGGTGAATCTTTGCAATGCTATCCCCAACAATAGAAGACTCCTTTACTCAACCCAAATGTTTCCTTGATTCATTCCTTTTTCCATCATTTTGATTCTCATGGCATTCTATTATCTCACATCTTTGTTTATCACACATATATCATGTATGCATACACCTACCTGCTATTATTCTACCAAAATTCCTCTACACATGATATTATCTCCTCTATTGTTCTTACTATACTATTGTTGCTCACTTCTTCATTTCCTTCATTTGTTTGATTTGTTTGAAAGCTTGATATGCCTATGCTTTGACCAACTCTTCCTTCAAAATTTGTTATCTTCTACTAAAGCTTTCTTCATTTTTAAGGGAAATTTTCTTGTTTCATATATAATATAAAATTTATGAGTGTTATTTTGATATTGAATTTGTAAACTTAGGCAATTAAAATGCCTTGCAACCTTTTGAAATTCTAGTACATTGATATATGGTCTCACTGACAATCCGAAAAATTCTTTTGAGTATTTTCATATTAATGTCTCCCTTTCACTCATGAGTTTCCACCAGTGTAACAGTGAGTTTCCACCATTAGAACATGGGACTACTCACTAAGACTATTTGCAAAAAAATCATTGATATTTTATGAGTAATTTATGTTTCCCATATCACTGTCTTTTTTCCTCCCACTGCATGTTCCTCATACTTGTAACACCACTATGGTAACTCGCTGATTTTTTATTCATGGTTATGTTATTCATGAGTTCTCACCAATGTAACAATGAGTTGCTGCAATATAGTTTCAACAAAATATAAAACGCTTACATAGAATTGTTTTATTGTTCTACAAATTGTGTGGAAATGGAGTTTATTCATTCAAGCTTGGTGCCATCCTAACCCTGGATGGGAAATAACCACATTTGTGCTTCAAAATGGAGCACTAAGTCAAGTATTTTAAAATAGTAGAAAATTTATTGGTAGAACAAAAAATATTGAAGCCTATTATATTTCCCTAGTTGACGGGATAACATCAACTGGAAATTATGGTGCAAATGATATTGTCATTTTCACTAATTCAGAATTATTATGCAATCAAATGACCAACATCTATAAATTTTGAAGCAGAAATCTGAAACATATTCATATAGAAGTAGAAACCCTTGCTTATTAGTTTCAATGCTTTGCCATAATTTATCAGTCGAATATTCATAGGATTTTTGATGATTTACTATCTCAAGCAACATCCATTAAGGTGGAGGTTCGAGATATGTGGAGGAATCACCATGTGCACCAACAAATTTCATTCATGGTCATCGATATAGGTGCCCTATTAGTGAATGCATTCTTTTTATGGTTGTTATTGTGTTCGTTGTGGTGCTCTTCTTTAACTTCTAAACCAACCCTACATGGACATGTTCCAACTACCAATAGCAACATAAGCATTCATTGTGTCCAACTCTTTTGATGCACCTATATGAAATTTTTTATTTTCTCATAGCGATAGGAGCTCTTTTTTTTATATACGAGTTCACTTTATTTTTAGGTACCTTTTTGATATCTCAACACAATGTGTATGTGAGGAATATAATTTTCAGTCAAAGCTATTAATGGAATTACGATGTGGTTACATTTTAGTTGCTACCACACAAATTTAGCTCACAACTCATTTGATTAATAAAATACATGCCACAGTAACATAATGATACTACATCACTTTCACATCATAGTATGATTGAATTCCAGAAGTTAGATAATTACATAGCTATGACTTCTTTTTCCTGCTACTAATGAACTTTGAACAAGTAAAACAAAAATCCAAGCCAAATTACTATTCATTTCATATATGATGAATTTAATGAATATGCATGAATAGAGTGCAAATCATGGACAAAGGTGCAATATTAAAAAGGAATGAATAGAACTACTCTAAAACCGAATGTTCCCTTCTACACAAAGACATGTAGTAAATTGAGACTTGCAGTGTTGAAAGTTAAAATTCTGACCAACAAAATTTAAGAATATGAAACATAACAAGAAACATTCAAACAAACATATTATGATTAAATTGTGCCTCTAAATCCTTGAATGTAGATATCAATGCCACTAAACCCTGTGATCCTTTCACATATAAATAAGGTCACTCCTTATCTCAAATGCACCATAAAATTAGGTATTTTTGAACTTGTAGAAATATGATCAGTGACTGACAATTAAAGTCATCAATTACACCACTTAAAGGTGGTCAATCTCTAGCACCATTCATTTAAAATTATTAATAATAACAATAATCTCTACTTAATATTATGCCCAATGTTACTAAAAAATTATTTCATCACCAAATAAACAAAGGATCAATACCAAAAGCTCCAAACCAACAAAAAAAAAAAAACCCTTTGGTTGTTATATTATTCTATTAAGACTACTAAAACTCTCCATTCACATCTTCCTTTTCTACCATTAGTCTACTCGATTAGCTATGGAATATCTAACACTATAATAATCAAGGAATACACACATATAAGTTATATATGCCCTGTTATTATCATGAGTATGAATGTCAACTTCAATTAAATGTAGAGTACCTTAGATTATGGTCAAATGGCTCATAAAAAAATTTGAAACAAAATTTACAAGTTAGAGTTAGAGATATACAAACCTAATCAAGGAGATTTTGATATGATATTACTAATTACGTTTTGAGTTTATAAAAATTTTCCTTGAACAAATTGCATGAACCCATGCAACTAGGATAAAGTGGAAGCGATTCCAACCTTAAGCTTTGAAAAGTTTCCCTGAGAATATTTCATGATGTAATTAACCAGAACAATAGTAACGTATGTAGTGTAAATAACAATAAGAGACTCTCCAAGAAAAGTAGCCATGTTTACCAATAGAGAATCCATGGGAGTGGTAAGCATTATGAGGAGTAGCTCATAATAAAGTTAAAATTGGTGCCCATGAGTAAATTCCATTTATAGAAGAGAATTTGTCTATCAAATCAAGAAGTTATAAAATTAAATGTCAATTCCCATAAAATAAGGACAAATTACCTCTAAAAATTTGTTGCTACCAAAAAGTTAGGGTGAAATATGTTCCAAAGAATGCCATTACAACAAAATCAAGGTGAAATACTTTTGAATCAATTGAATAGGGACTAAATATTTTTGAAAAAATACCATTACCATTACTAAATCTTTTTGAAAAAATACCATTAAGAAATACTTGGAAAATGTCATCAATGAAGGACCATGGTTTTAGGGAAGGGCGAGTCTCTTTGTAATGCCATGGTTTCCCAATTTCGACGCCACAACAATGGTGGTTGCGAAGATGTTGGTATGGGTAAGGTTACATAATTTCCCTCTTCCTTTTTGGCATCACTAATTCCTAGAAGGCATTGGAAATTCAATGGGATTTTTGTAAAGATGGACGAGAAAGAATGGACAAAGGTATCTTTACTTTTGCATGCATGTGTGCAGAGATAGACTTAAGAAAAGGCCTACCAGATCACATCTATCTTACCCACCAAGATTTCAAGTGGACACAATGGTTATATTTTGAAAACATTGCGTCGAGGTACCAAAATTCATTCCTACAAGGAAAAAAAAAAGGACAAAGAAGAGATCGCAAAAGCCAAAGGGTTGACAATTTCTAGATCTGCCCTCTTCTGATGACAAAGATGAAGAAATGGATGACAACCAACAAGAGGCAAAAAAACAACAAGTTACCCAAATGGAGAGAGAAGAGAACCAAGAGGATCCTGTCAAGCATGCAGTGAAACCCACTAACTTAGCAGCGACTCAAACTCCTCATAATCAATATGATGAAAAGAGAAATAACCAAGGAGCAGGTGGAACAAAGCAAAGTTCGGACTCAGACAAGGAAATACCAAAAGTATTAAAAGGAGAGGAATTTGCTATTGTTATGGCCACTCCAAACTCTAAGGTTTGACACAAAGTTCAAAAGAAAAATGGTAAAAAAGAGAAACCCAAATAATTTAGGTAAATGTTGTTTTTGGTAGCTTGGCTACCATGAATACTTCAAAAACACATACCTAGGGTCTTTAGAAATAGTATACAAATACATATGTGCATATGTACATGTACTGATATAATTTTTATTTTTAATAGAAAATTAAGAATTTTTTCAATAAATTTATCTTAAATATGAAATTTAATAAATATTTAAAAAAATAAAATATAAACATCATTTTAAAAATTTAAAATTAATGTTTTTAAATATAAATATATATTTAAGTATGAGGGTTTCAGTAATGCATTACATTAGATATCATTTTTGGGATTCAACTGCGTTAAATAAGTCATTTATCTATGACCATTTTCATGAGAGGTAGTCGAGTAACTGACTCACTGATAATTTACTGTCATAACTTAATGCAATTGAATCCCAAAAATAATATCTAATAAATATATATTATTATTCTTCAAAACAATATTTTATTATTCTAAATACAATCAATATACTTTACATTTCAACATTAATATTATTATTAATTTTTTAAGAATAATTTATTAATTTCCAATATAAATTAAAATTAAATTGGATCTCAAAATATCTGACTCTAATTGTGTATATGAAAAGAGCGAAGACTTTCGTATCAAATATAAACACAAGTAATTCTGAGTCAATGCCTTGCTGTAGTTAGTTATGTGGAGATGTCTCCACACCAGATTCCTCATGAAAATGAAAAAAACACACGATATAACCATACTCATTGGGGGAGAATGAGTTCAAAGGGCGAGACCGAATTGTTATAGTTTATAGCAGTGGATTTGTTAAGTTTGTAGTAGCAAGTCTATCTTTTTGTTTTTCTGTAATTCAAAGCATGAAAAATGTTTTGGAAAGCACTGAAAAACTGAAGAAAAGTAAACTTTTCTCCTCTTCTCCTCCTATATTAATATAAATCTATAAATCTACTGATCAATTTAAAAAATATATATCTACTAATCAATTTTTTTTTTTAAATCGAAGGGCGAAACGAATACTTTATTTCCAAATTCAAATAAAGAATAAATATCAGAGACCAAGTTTGCGTTCCCCAATTAACGCTTGGTCGATGAAATACCAAATCCCGATGTTTTCTCATCTCCCACTGTCATCGATGGTCTGTCATCCTTCCTTCCATAAATGTTGCGATACACATTTCGGGTTCTGTAAACCAGTATCAAACTGAACATAACTGCAAGAATACAAACTCCTACCATGATCATATAAGTGAGGAAAAAACATTCTGCGCCCACGCATTTGAGGGGATCAGTATCCCCTATGAAGGCTCCACCTGATATACTGGTCATGTCTGGCAAGTGAATGTTGTGCTGTTTCTCGGCTTCCAGATCATAGAGTGTACCAGCAATGAACCCAGAGAATACCAGGGAGCCTGCAGGGTTAGCCATTGTAATGAAGTTGTAGAGAACTCCGAAGTTCTTCACTCCAAACAGTTCAGAAGCAGTGGCAGGTATAATGGACCAGTGGGCACCATAGCCCAGACCAACAAGTAAACTCCCTGTATACATAGATCCAGGCCAAGCCATTGCAAATAGGAAGTGCCCAATGGCCATAATAATTTGGGCCACTGCCATCGTCACTGGTCTAGGGTATGCATGATCCCTGCATCATGGCACAGATGCACCTTAATCAGGATCAATAAGAAGAGAAACTGAACAAAACCAGTAAGGTTTAGGGACCAATAAAAATATTAGTCTAAATATTCATCAAAAGAAACTGGACAAAATCAACAAGGTCTATCAGAAGAACAGAAAATTTAGTCTAAATATTCTTCAGAATATCAGTTATATCTTTGAACATAATGAAAATAAACATGGTGATTTTGATAAGTTTGATAATCTTAAATAGTATTTAAAGCCATGAGATCTAGGTCAA
Organism: Pinus albicaulis; assembly: GCA_034641835.2. Classification (NCBI taxonomy): domain Eukaryota; kingdom Viridiplantae; phylum Streptophyta; class Pinopsida; order Pinales; family Pinaceae; genus Pinus; species Pinus albicaulis. Next base: position 38,589 of record JAXQQM020066037.1, read on the forward strand.
TTGGTTTGGGTAGGGTTTTAGTCTTTACTTGATTTGAGGCTAATTGGTTGTGTGGGGTTTTAGTCTCTATTAGGTTTGAGGTTCAAATTTTATGGGAGGGTTTGAAGATGAGAATCATTTTTAGGTAATTACACTATCCCAAGGAACGACCAAACTTCGCATATTCCTGGTGATAGCATCCAACTAGCCAATCATTCTTCCATCCAAAGTTGGAACTTATTAAATCATGAAATTTAGCAAAATTATATTACCTTGCAACAATTTCAGAGAGAAATCCACCTCCAACGCGCCCAAGGAAGTTCCAAATGCTTATCATGGACACAAATATATGAGAATTATGATAACCCAGAGATTGACTCATCTGTCCCAAATTATCAATCACCGTCAAACCTGAACCTGCTCCACACAGCAGAGCAAAGAACATGAGCCAGAAGTCAGCTTTGATGAGAGCCTGCATCAAAGTGAAATCCTCCCCTCTGTGGGGACCTTTTCTTCTTCTTTTGACTCTCACAGCTCCTTGAGCAGCAGCCAGCACTAAGCGAGAGTTTATTAGGGCTAATCGTTTTTTTCTCTCCTCTTCAGGAAGCAGATCCACCTCTTTAGGCTTTTCATCCTCAACCTCACTCAGAAGCATTTCATCAACTTTTGTACTGATGGATTGCTTCTCAATATCTCCACCATTAATACTGCAGCTCTTTTGGCCCTCCAAAAGTGGCTCCTGGGCAGCAGATATGTATCTGGGAGAAGTATATGAAGACGAGCTGTTAATTGAAAGCAGGGGCAAAACTACAGGGAGAACTAGGAGAATAAGCATCCCTATTAAAAATATTATGCTGATGGTCTTCTTCACATCAAAGAGATCTCTGACAAGCATGACACTCAACATATAAGCAGCCAACAACATGCAGAGGCCGTAGATGAAATTGAAATTAAAATCAGTATAAGAATCAGAGAGATTGGGATTGCTTCTCTCCTTCTGCCCTCCTACTGGCCTCAAAATAAACATCATGCCAATGCTCACCATAGAGGGACCAACTGCTACCATGAAAATAAAGGCAGCTTGATCTGGTGCATATATGGCAGCATATATCTGTGCAAATATTGCACCGCTGAGGCCTGCAAAACCCTTCAGTATTCCCACAATTGGACCCCGGCTCCTGGGAAAAGTTTTAACACAGGACACCAGTGAAACTGTGTTGAAGTATGTTTCTCCATTGGTTCCAATGCATAGAAGTCCACATATCTACAACAAAAACAGCCATTAAAACCCAAATTCAATAACCAGAAAGACCAATCTTTTCGGTAATCATTGAATAAAAAATTACGCAAATTCCATAACCATTAAGACCAATCTTCTCAATAATTATTAAATCTCGAGTTAAAATGAATCTATACTGATTATCAAAAAACAACTGAAATGATACCGGAAAACTGTGATAGAACATTAATTACCATCCAAAATGGCAGGGTGGGTGCCTTGTGCAACACTATAAGCCCTAGCCAGCCATATCCAAGCAGATTTTGCAATGCACCAACCAGGAGAAGTCCCCATGTGGGCAAGACTTCACCAAGAGTTCCAGCTAGCAATCCAACACTATCCCCAATATCTTTGGCCACACCCAGTGTGTTAATCTGCTTCTGATTGTAATTCAAAGAAGTCTTGATGATCGGTGAAAGGCTCCCGAATACATAGCCAATCCCTGCACATGACTGAACCCATATGGCTGCAACCAGAACAAGCCATCTGTTGCACCATAACCGCTTGAGCCCACCGATCAAGTCCTCCATCTTCTGTGCAACTCCTTCTCCCTGTTTCACTATATAAACTCTGGGGCGCTATAAATCCTGATCATTTGAATGCCACGTTCTACATTTAGAATCCCATTTTGCGCTTTGATTCCTTTTGGTTAGCCAGTTGCCGAAAGTAAAATTGATTGGACAGCCAATAGTATCTCTATATCAGCAATAACTCTATTGATGCATCCATTGTTAAACAGGATCTTGCATTCTCATGCACAATTATAAAGCAGCAGACAGATTTTTTTTATTCGCCCAGAGGCATTAACAGATAGTTGCATGCATCTCTGTTCAGCCGTTAAGCATTTCTCAAGGCTTTCAAGCTCCGAGGATATGACCAATCCCTTTCTGAAATGTCTTGGGATAACTGTGAACATCTTCCTTTATAAGCAGAATGACCTTACCCCTTCGTTGGCATGGACAGCCTATGTCTCTTGCCAGATATTATGTGTGTCATATTTGTAAGGTATTTGCTGATGCGCATGGACAACGACAAGTTCAATGCCTATCACGTCCATGTTGGAAATCTGATATGTCTGACCTGTATCTTCATTTCAATTTATACAGAGGTCCAGCAAAAGGCGTAGTTTAATTATTCGAAGTTTTTATCTTTGGTGGTTATAACGTTGTTTTTTAAAATTGTTAATTTAGCTGGATTGGTTGATTGTCCGTAATTAAAGCATCTTTGTTATTAAAAAGTTTGTTATAAGAAGTGAGGAATTTAATCCTCTCCAAATTTTAGGAGTTAGAATAAAATAGTAATATTTTATTATTTAAAAAATAATTTTGAATATATAAACAAAATTTAATAATTTAGAGTATTTTTAATTAAAACATTTTTGTTATTAAGTAGTGATGAATTTAATTCTCTCGATATTCTTGGAGTTAGAATAAAATAGTATTTTTTATTATTTAAAATATATTTATGAATATATAAACAAAATTTAATAATTTAGACTGAATTTTTGGTTAAAGCAAGAGAAATAGTCTTAAATTCATTAAAAATTATACAATACTTTTAAAGGTTGTAAACTTTTATTATTTAAAATATGTTTTTGAACGTAGAAATAAATTTAGTACTCTAAAAAATTTATACAATATTTTGAAATTGAAATAGAAGACCATTTCTAAAAATCTCCCTCATAAATTTCCAACAAAATAAACCCAAAATAGTAAAAACCTCAATAATATCACATGACTATACTACTTTGAGAGGAAATTTCTTTAAAAAAGACTTGAGATTCTAAATTTTGTAATTGCTTGTAGATAAAGGTTTTGACCAAACTAGATCCCTACAAATCGATGCATATTTGAATCGCTTAATTGTACTCATTCTAGAATATTCACAACAAAGGTAGGGAGTGAGTTTCGATATTTGGTCTTTGGGTTTGCTCTGGTCATTTGTTGCACTTTGTGGGCATCAAAGAATTCACGGATGAGTGCAATGCAGGTGGGGCTTCCCCTCCTTCCAAAGTATTTTGGTAGGTAAGTCAATTCATTCGGAAGACAAAAGGTATCCTCTCAGGGGTGATTCTGGATCTTAAGAGTCACCTATTTTTGGTGATAAATGGAAAGCGAGTTTGAGGGGTCAATGTATTCCGAAAGCTTCAAAAAATCCTAGATTTGTAATACCTTCTAAATGCCTGGATGATTAATGTAAGCATATGAGAGATCATGCTTTCAATTGTGAATTTATTAGAGGTTGGCCTATTGAGAGAGATTTGGAGAAGTGGATTCAAAATGCTTGCGAACTCAGGGGGAAGTTGACTTAAGATTGGGACCAAATGGTTTATTTACGGCAATATTTTTGAATCTAGAGGAAAAATCTAGAATCTTCAAGGGAGGGCCCTATTTCTAAAATAATGTTGGGCTCTATATCAGACATCGAGAAGCTTGCTTTAAACAGACAAGGAGGAATTCCTAGTGGCACCGGTTTGGGTAAGGCTTTATTCTCTCCCTGTTGATTTTTGGATCCCAGAAACTCTCGAAGGTATTGGGCACACTTTAGGGCATTTTGAAAAGATTTCAGAGGTGACTAAGCAAGGAAAGAACATGTCTTATGCTCGTTTATGTGTGTACATGAATATCTCACAACCACTGTCGGAATCATAAATTTGGATTACCAAGGAGACATATGGAACCAACCATTAGACTATGAACATGTACCTCTTCAGTGTCGCCACTGTCACGAGCACAATCATTTGTTCAGATACTGCATGTTACAAAGGAATGAGCAAGTAATTGGGGGAGTGCCAGGGAATGATGGTTTCACTAAGGTTATAAAATGACGGTGTAACCAACATGGTAGGAATTCTCAACCCTCACAACAATTGGGGGACGAGAATTCCTTCTCAGCCTTGGAGGTGATGAAGGATGATCCTAACATCTAGGAAGATACTCCAATGATTGATCATTCTCCGACATCATCACAAGCCAAACAACCCTAGAAGAGTAAATTTTCAGAAGAGGCTATTTAAGATGAAGACTTCGATTATTTTGAATTACGTGGAATTGAGGAATTAATCTCAATGATAAAGAAATATTTGGACAAACTTACTGGAGAAGAGTGGGTTTTGGTCAGCCTTTTGAATGAGTGGGCAGAGTGGGATCTAGTTAAATTATCTAAAGAGAAATAGGAGTAGTATGCAGTTGCTTATATTAACTGGAAGACCAAATGAAGGAATACCTATGGAGAAGGGAATTAGGTTCATTATATTCAAGATTTAAAGGAGAAATGGAAAGATATCCTAATAAAATATTTGACGAAAGACCCAAAAAATAAGGGGAGAAAAAATAAGAAGGAGACATTGCAAAGTACAGGGGAGGAATTAGTTAACTCTGGCTAAGTAAATGTTATTCCAGAGTTCTTTTCTCCATCAAAAAAACCTTTATCATGAATATTTTATCATGGAATCACAGGGTTAAATAGTAAAGGGAATCAATGATACCTCAAAGATAGTGTAACACCTCCTCCCATATTTACCCACTTTCACCAACGTGCCCGAGGTAAACATGAGCTGAGGGTCACTATGATAAAACTCAACCTGCTAGGTGACATTAAGGAAACAAAGCCAACAACTTAATACCTTACTGACTTCCCTCGGGCGCCATGGGACCTCCAAGAGTAACCCAACCCCTCCAAGTGTCAAACCCCTGAGAAAACTAACTTTTTCCTTGACCTAGAGCCCCAATCGCTCCCTTGCCATTACCTCCATGCCACTATGGGTTCCCATTCATACTCATAAGCATGCATCCATGCAACTATGGAATTTTCTACTCAGTTCTATGTCCACAACTCTAAATTATGTGCCACTTTTTCAGGGCAAGGACTTAGGTCTCTTCCCAAAAGTTAGTGAAACTTCCAAAGTTGATAAATAACATAGGAGCAATGCTTGTAAACAAAAAATTGAAACCAAGACTTGAATTGACCATCCCCAACTAGGACTGACATTCTGTCAAACACTTGTTGTCTAGGTAGATATTGGTGGCCATCCACCAATTCCACTTGGGGCCCCACCATTGTTTCTTTTCAGTTTTTCATTTTCCTTAATTGTAGCATAGTTTACTATTTTTAGCAGTTTTTTGGGTCCTGAACTTCCGGAGCCGTTTTGAGGCCCTAAACGACGTTTTTTGGAAAAGTTATAGTCCTTGGATAGATATTTCTAATGAGGTATTGTGTGCGTCAAATGGAGATCATATGCCAAAGTTACATCCCAGGGAATTTGATGTACCAATTTACCCAAACGGGGCCCATAGTTTTGGCGCTTCATCTCCTAGGGTTAGATTTTTGGATGTTTAGGGTTTTTTGTTGTCTCTCAATAATAAATAGGCCCTCAAGCGTAATTGTAACACAAAGTTCAGAGACCTATAACCACCACATATCTTCTCAAAGATAAGCTACCAACGCCCTAGCTAGTTTATTTACATCCTATCTGTAAACAAATTTCAGTTCTTTGATATTAATGAAATGAAGTGTTATTTCCGCTGAATCTTTGTATTTATGGTTATATGTGTATTCTGTTGCATTCCTGCATAGATTTGAATTAGTGGTATTAGAGTGGTCTGCTATTTCTCGATCCTTCTTTGCATGTCCCCAATGAGGTCGAGGTATAAGGATTTAGGGCTCGATCTGGTTGAACCTTTGCAAGATCAGCCTCACAAACCCTAACGACCGCCCATGGGGGACGAAAATAAAGAAGAGGGAGCAGGATATCCTATCAAAATATTGCTCGAGGAGGCCCTCGAGAAACAAAGGAATGCAATGATGGATAAATTTTCCCCGATCCTTCAATGAATTCCCACCGGCTACGCATCTGCGTCAAGCAACCACTCTGGAGGTGCAACTCCTTTTAAGGTACAAGTAAACTTTGAAATTCCCATATTTGAGGGCCAAATAGATGCAAACGTAATAGATAGATGGTTGAATCTATTATAAGGATATTTCTCGGTTCATGACTTTTCCGACCGGGAGAAGATTATTTTTTCACTCCTCAAAGCCGCCCCCATGTCAAGGACTGGTGGGAAACCTACTATGACAAAAATGATGAGAGGGAACACTCTCTGTTGTCGGCCTTACTCACTTGAAATTCTCTCCAAGATTCCATCAATGAAAAATATTATCCCGTGGGGATCTATGAGAACAAGTACATACAATGGACTACGCTGAGGCAGCAAAGAGATCAAGATGTGCATGAGATGAAGAATCTATTCCATACCCCGAGGACAAAGTTGGGTATCAAAGATTCAAAGAAAAATTTGGTGTTGAAGTACCGCAATTGTCTGCATAGATGCATTCAGGAGGAAATGGAATTCCTCAACATCTCCTCGCTTGGTACATAATACCGGTATGCTGCTAAGATGGAGCAGAAATTCAAACAGAAGAAGCGATACTTTGGATCGGTGAATCAAAAGCAAGGGAAAGGTGCCCCCAAACGGCAAAACAAAGGAAAAATCCAGGGCATGGTGGCCGAAGATAACCTGCCAAATCCGCAAGCAAAAAACAACATCGCGAAGCAAAAGAAGGACACAGGAAAGTGGTGTGAGTTCCATAAGAGATCCAGTCACAACACAAGTGAGTGTCGGGCCAAGCATTCATTGGTGGCTGAGATGAAGGCTTATGAATCAGATGCATGCTCTGACTCTAAATCAGAACCCGACAAGGGGAATGACAAAGGGAAGCATATTATCGATGCGGAGCCCAATGCCACCATTGCCACCACGAAGATCCAGAAGGAGGAACCGGAAGATCCAAAGGAGGAGGAGTGTCTCTTCCACTCCAAGATGTGGGTAAAGGGTTCCTCGCTACATTTCATTGTCGACAGTTGGAGCCAAAAGAACCTCATTTCAACAGAGGTCATGAAGCGGTTGGGCTTTCCCACCACAACACACCCACAACCGTACACCATCGGGTGGCTTCACCAAGGACGGGATCTCCGTGTCAGCCAACAGTGTCAGCCTCCCTACAACATCAAGCCCTTCACGAATGAGATATTATGTGACATTGATCCTCTTGATGTTTGTGATGTATTATTAGGCCATCCATACTTGTGGAAGTGACATGTTGTGTATGAGTCCCAACATCGCCTTGTTATTTTTATTTTGGGCAATAAGTTGTACAGGATACCAGAGGTACCACCGCCCATGGCTATCTCTTTGGTTACAGAAAAACAATGCAGTAAGCTCATTTCCAAAACCCGAAATTTTTATTTCTTGATGATATTCCTTCAGGGAAAGAAGAATACTGTGGCCCTGACCTCTAGACATGGCTCCTCTGCATGACAACAATAAATGGACAAGGTCATGGAGGAGTACGGGGACATCTTCACCTCACCCACAGGGGTGCCTCTGTAGTGTCAGGTCAAGCACCCCATCGATCTAACCCCAGGTGCATTGCTTCCCGATGGACTATTCTATCAGTGCTCTATTCTAGAGAACGATGAAATCAAGAGGCAGATTCAGGAGTTGCTGCAGAAAGGTCACATCTGGCCGAGTTCATCGCTCTATGGGAGCCCGATCATGTTGGTGAAGAAGAAGGATGGGACTTGGAGACTCTGTATTGACTATCGGGCACTAAACACGATCATTGTCTAGAATAGGTACCCGATCCTACGGATTGATGACCTTCTCCAACAACTCAAAGGGGAGAAATATTTCAGTAGGATCGACTTGAAGTCTGGGTATCGCCATGTACCAATCGAACCCTTCGATGTGTGGAAGATTTCCTTCAAAGCCAAGGAGGGCCTTTTTGAATGAATATTCCTACCTTTTGGGTTGACAAATTCTCCCGCAACCTTCATGAGGCTGATGGACGATATCTTGCGTCCATTCACCAACTCATTTTTAGTAGTGTACATGGATGAATTCCTGATCTTTAGCCAGACTTGGGAAGAGCACCTCCACCACATCCAACAGGTCCTCCAAACATTGTGGCAACACAAGTTGTGTGCTAATTTGGAGAAGTGCACTTTTGGCATGACCCAGGTTCAGTATTTGGGATACATTATTGACGAGTGGGGGGTGCATGTTGATCCAACCATGATCCAAGTCATTCGGGATTGGCCAGCCCCAACCACTCTAATAGAGCTTCGAAACTTTTTGGGTCTTGCTAATTTCTACCATAGGTTCATGTTGGGATTATCTCATATCACTTGGCCCTTGAGTCAAGTCACCAAGGGAGGAGTGAAAGAAAAATTCTTTTGGTCAAAATATCAAAAGAAGGTATTCGTAGAATTGAAACATCACCTCTGATCTACACTAGCTCTCAAATTATCAAACTTGCAACAACCATTTGAGATTGAGACAGATGCCTCTAGCAATGCTATTGGGTCAGTTCTTACTCAATAGGGGCATCCGATGGCATATCAAAGTGAGACATTGTCCGACACAGTCTGCAAGTATTCCACTTATGAAAAAGAAATGTATTGCATTGTGCATGCTTTCCAACAATGAAGTCATTACATTTTGGGGAAGGAAACAATAATCCACACAAACCACCGACCCCTGCAATTCATACAAAAACAAGGGAAGTTGTAGAACGATCACTATCAGAAGTGGTCCACATATCTGCAATAGTTTCATTTGAACATCAAGTACAAGAAGGGCAACACCAATAATGTTGTAGACTGCCTCAATTGACCACCAATCGTGGCGCTAACGACCATTCTCAACTCTTGTGGGCACGAGACTTTTGATTGGCTGCTTCTGTACAAGAGTGATCCAGAATTTGGCCACATATACAAGACATTCTTTGAGGGTACACAAGTTCCAAATTTTCACCTCTAGGACACACTGCTATGTCACCTGGGAAACCTTTGTGTTCCTTCAAGCGAGCGTGCTAAGATGATTTGGGAAGTGAACTACAGTCAGGTTGTTGGGAATTTAGAAGTCAAGAAAACAGTGGCTGCGTACTCCAGAAGTATTTCTATTGGCCGAACCTTCGACAGGATGTCAAGAAGTACATCAGATTCTACATTTCTTATGACATTGCCAAACCGACCATCAAGAAGAAAGGCCTCTATACTCTGCTACCTACCCTTAGTCAACCTTGGGAATCCATCTCCATGGATCAAATTTTGGGCCTTCCTTCTACTAAGCATGGAAACGACTGTGTTTTCGTGGTCGTCGACAGTTTCTCGAAGATGGCCATTATGGCGGTCTGCAAGAATAATATCACAACAAAAGCCACTGCTAAACTCTTCTGTGAACAAGTGTGAGTGAACTTTGGTATCCCATAGTCTATCATCTCAGATTGAGACAATAGGTTCCTCAGCACATTTTTTTCCAACCTCTAGTCAATGCTGGACACCAAACTCACCAAGTCCACAACTTTCCATCCCCAAACTGATGGCAAGACAGAGGTCATCAACAGGATGATTGTACAAATTTTGCGCATGTACAATTCAAAGCATCCACACACATGGGATGAGAGGCTTCACTATGTACAACACATTTATAATCATGCTCTCCATATCTCAACCGACGACAACCCCTTTTAGGCAGGCTTGGGATTCCAGCCACTATGTCCCATTGGCTTAGTCATGCCCTTTGCGACTACTCAAGCCAATTCGGCTCATGTCCAGTTTGAAGCTGACAAAATGGACAACTTCATTGAGCGCATTCAGCACATCCGCCAATATTTTCATGACATATTTGACATAGCCAGTGCTAAGTACAAGCAACGACATGATCAACATTGGATGCCACACAACTTCCAGGTGGGCAACAAAGTGTGGCTACATTTGCAGAAGGAGTGCCTCGCTAGACCCCACCGCAAGATTCACCCCCTCCGATATGGGTCGTACACCATCACCAAGGATATAGGGGCCAATGCCTTCGAGCTCAGTATTCCACCATTCCTTGTTCTGCACCTAGTGTTCAATGTGGACCGTCTTTGACCCTACTTCCCACCTCTACTGGACACCTCTGACATTGCAAAACAACTTACTCCAACATAGTTAAATCCAGAATGCATGGAACGGGCCACCACAAATCGTATCATGGATATGAAAATAAAGAAAAATCGCTATCAGAAGATCCAACTGTATCGAATTTTCAAAGATGGCCAACTCTTGCACCAAGGCAAGTGGTTCACTAGGGACCAAGTTCGGCAGAAGTTTCCTCATTTCATGGAGGAACACAATGCAATGGGGACCATTGCTTCCTAAGGGGGGAGGAATGATCCAGGTGGATATTGGTGGCCACTAGCCTATTCCACTTGGGACCCGACCATTATTTCTTTCAATTTTTTAGTTTCCTTAATTGTAGCACATTTTGCTATTTTTAGCAGTTTTTTGGGTCCTGAACTTCTGGAGCCATTTTGTGGCCTTAAATGATGTTTTTTTGGGAAAACCAGGAGAAACATCAAATTTCTTTTGATGTTTCTCATATCAAAAGTTGTAGTCCTCAGATAGATCTTTCTAACAAGGTATTGTGCGTGTCAAACGGATATCGTATGCCAAAGTTATGTCCCCAAGAAGTTTACCCAAACAAGGCCCATAGTTTTGGTGCTTCATCTCCTAGGGTTAGGTTTTTGGATGTTTAGGGTTTTCCATTGTTTCTCAATAATAAATAGGCCCTCGAGTCTCATTGTAACACAGAGTTCAGAGGCCTGTAGCCACCACATCTCTTCTTAAAGATAAGCTACCAACGCCCTAGCTAGCTTATTTCCATTCTGTCTGTAAACAAATTTTAGTTCTTTGATATTAATGAAATGAAGTGTTATTTCCACTGCGTCTTTGTATTTATGGTTATATGTGTATTATGTTGCGCTCCTGCATAAATTCGAATAAAATTGGTAGATATGCAACCTACATGTCATGAAGGCAAGTCTGAACATGAGGGGCTGGAAACTTATATGATGTTTAACGAGAAGGGTCATTGCCTTTTCTCATTAGCTGTCATAACACCAATTAGGTTTTTCATTCATTATTTATTCAGTTATGAGTGAAAATATAGAAAGAGCCATGACTAATATCTTTCATAAAACCATGTTTATAACCAACATATAACCAGATAAATAAAAATAAGAGAACAACTATTAAAACCACATAATAATGAGTACATTTCCTCATCAAAAGAAAGAGAAACTTATCTTTTATTAAACATAGGAAAATATCGACCGGGTCTGAGACTTCCATGTTCCACCTGACCATAGATTGGCTGAACCAATTCTTTATTTCATCCAATCACGACCGTTCGCTATTCCAAGCATGAAAGTGGGATCTCATGGGATAAACCAATCCAAATACAACCAAAGGAATCCAAAGGTTAAACCACCTCCTCCCTCTCCATATCGTGATCAAACGTAAACTGGTGCTGAGGTCACAAAACCAGACTGAGCTTGGATGCCCCATAATTCCTTCACCATGCTTGAGGAATTTTCCTTTCTCCACTCTCAGGATTTACAGTGTATCCCACCATTACCAGTTAAGGGATTCCTAGGCCTTTGGGAATTTTCCTAAGACCACCTCACCTGAAATTCCAAAACCATATGGAAATCCAAAGATCAAAATCGAGAAAAATCCCATCATACCATGGCTATCCAGAAATGTAAAGGCTAGGCTAAAATCCAATGTCGAAACCCGACAAAATCCATGTCAATGACAACAAAATAAACAAATACCAACATGCACATACCATGCATGTCAAAACCAGCTAAGAAATCACACATGAAATCTGTTACCTGCAAGTATTCCCATTGAATCTGCTTGATCCTTTCCTTCCTTTTCTTTCATTGTCCCTCCTTTCTTTTCCTTTCCTTTCCTTGCTTGTTTTTACATTTTTTAAGACTAGTTCTAACACTAAACTAACAAAAGGTTGTGAAATGATCCTATGAGGTATGTTTATTGACGAGGCCTCTAATTTCTTCATTTTTCCATTATTTTCCTTCATTTTCCTCCTCACATGCAACCTGTGACCTTTCACCTTCCTTTTATCCTAATTTCCATTATTTTCATAAATAATTTCCAAAAATACCCTTTTTCCTTTCCAAAGTCTTAGCCATTTCCTTTTCCAATTCCCTTTAGCCATAAAACCCAACAAGTGATGCCCACTAGGATATTTTTCCCAATATTAAGCTTAGAATAAGTGTCCCTTGCATGTGGTCTTATTTTACCTTTGTTAAGTTTTATTACATGAACTTTTAACCTGGGGCTATTACAGATAGGATAAGGTTAGAGAAACCAATGACTGTGACTTTGCAGGAAACTAAACTTATGGGGGATAAATTGATCATAATTTGCGATAAACGTTGGAAGGGCTATCAAGATATGGATCCAGAATCAACCTCCTTTGACAGTTATATAGAGAAACTACAACTGGTAGATATTCCAACTATTGGTGGTCTTTATACTTGGAATAATTGATGGGGTGGAAGACACCAAATTGCAAGTCAACTGGAACATTTCCTCCTCTATGAGGAGGTATTGCAGAAGGAATTTTTTTTAGAAACCACAATATTACCATGCCTTGGGTCAAATCACTGGCTAATTAAGATAGATTTGGACTTGAAGGACACCCCACAAAATCGTCCCTTTAATTTTGAAAGTTTTTGGTTACAGGCATATTATTTTGTGGAACTTTTAAAAAAATGGTGGTTGGAAATTAAGGTGAGAGGTAAGACAAAAATGCATACATTTCAGTTAGATCTTAAGGCCTGAAAAATCAGATAAAGTTGTGGAATAAACATTATTTTGGTAACATTTTTGAAGAAAAGGCTATAATAGAAGACCAAATGCGAAGGGTTCAACGACGCGTGATCTTAGAAGGTAGATATCCTGAACTATTAATAGAGGAAGGTATAACACTCCATATAATGGAACAATTATGGAAACAAGAATAAATCCTTTGGAAATAGAAATAAAGGGTTTAGGGGCCTAAGGAGGGAGAAAGGAATTCCAAATTATTCCACAACTCTACACTTCAATGTCATCATAATAACCAAATTTTCTCCATTCTTGGTGTCGATGGGAACATGAAGATATTACACTTGGAAATTGAATATGAAGTGGTGTGGTATTATCATAATATTTTGACTAAGAGCTCCCTCAAGAGGAAATATCCTATTAATTTAGTCCTTCAAAATATTCCTCGGCTTATTAGTAGGGATAAAAATGCTGCATTGATGAGATCAATCTCATTCCAGGAAGTGGAGATGGTTGTTATGAACATGCCCAAGAATAATCACCAGGTCTTGATGTTTTTACCTTAGATTTTTTTAAAGAATGTTGGGGGTTTCTTGGTACAAATATATATGAACTGGTGGAAGAATCGAGACAAACTCAGTCGATATGCGAGGGTATTAATGCAAAAAATTTCACCCTTATACCGAAATGTGGACATTCGAAGGATCCCAATGGATTTATCCCTATTCCCTTGTGTTATGAGATTTACAAAATTATCTCTACAATAATAGTGAACCACCTTAAGCCTCTATTTCTAGGATTAATATCCTTGGAACGTAATGGTTTTTTTTAGGGTCAGAAATTTACTAATGATATAATTGCGGATATTTAAATTATTCACTCCTTACACATTGTAGGGTTTGTTTACTGGGTAAACAAACACAAGTATTTTATTATCAATCCGGGCTTGTATAACTTAGAAGCATCTCCAAGATATATGGATTTCAGCTATAGTCAAGTTTAGAAGATGAATAATTGAAATTAAAGGAAATTCATATTACAAATATAAATAAATAATTTATAATTCAATTATGTAATAATTAGCATAAGAAGCTCCTAAATTAGGAGAATTTGTTTGTCCTTCTCTACAAAACTACTTCATGAATTAGAAACCAAAAACCACTAATGAACAATTGATCAAGATGCATGAAAGAATAAATGAAGAGGCTCCTAACTAAGGAGATCCTTGCTGTCCTTCATTAAAGATTCATTCATCATTAATGCCATTGTTAGAAAATAGGAAATTCAGAAAATTACTTAAAAGCAAGAAAGATGAATTCTAGTTTCTAGTTCTTGATCAGATAGAAGGAATGTTTAACTTAAACACTCGGTTGACCCTTCATATCCAGAATATAAATTAGAATTATATTAATTATAAATCATAACATATCATCATACATCTAATTAACTGATTAAGCATAAAACAAAACTAGTTTAGGAAAATGCTACTAAATTAACCAGAAAGCACACTTAGCTAGTGTGGGGGCCCTCCACCCTTGCCTCCCACACCGTGAGTACTTTCAGATATTGAAACTCAATCAAGAATTCACCATATAGAACAATAGAAAAGGAAATAGAACAGGTCCTTCAATTAGCTCCCAAAGTTTCAGAAATATCAAAGTGAAGTTATACAAATTCTACATATGAATGCCTTCAATGTCTTAGTCTTAAATAGAGAAATATGAAACAAACTCATCTTAAATTTCTCCTACATCCATTTCTATATTTATCCTATATATTCAGGTCAAGCTCATCCATCTACTCTCTCAAAATACGGAAAATCCCATAAAATGCTAAATTTGACCTATTTCCTAGGGATTTCCATAAAAATAGGTCATGTTTGACTGCCTTTGATCGGGCCTATTTATGCTCAGTTTGACCGAACCAACACATGTAAATACAATATTAGTTCCCAAGATATCTAGAGATGTATTCAGCTCGAGCCCAGGTGTCCTACAAATATGACATCAATGAAGCCATTACGCAAATTTCTGGTCTAGTCCAAAAATGCACTTAAAATTCATTTTTTATAAAAACTTCTAAAAAATGGAAAAAATAATTTATATACTTGGATATACATTATTTGGTCAAAATAGAGTGAATATAGATGTGATTCCCGGGCTAACCTCTTCTACACTCTTTTTCCACATATAAATTTCAATTTCATTTTAAACCCACACTCTTCAATTTCCTTTCCACACAAACATGCATTCAACTTTTAGCCCCAATTAATTTTAAATCTGGCAGACTCTAACACTATGTGGAAGCTTTTATAATTTCATGGTTAACCTCATATATTGAATCAACATTCAATATTTCAATAACCCAAAGTTCTCACCTCGAAGGAGCTCAACCCAATAATTGAACGTTATAAAAGCCCAATATCATTATATGCCCAATGCACAAATTCATTCCATACAAGGCTCGGCTCTATCATCAAACATAATATATATATATATATATATATATATATATATATATATATATCCACATATACTATGACCCCCAATTCAAATGTTAAGAAACCCTTAATATTCCATTGTCTACCAAAGGCTCGACTCGGGAAAAAGGCTAACTCGCAACAATCCAAACCATATGATTATTCGACCAATACACTATAACATATCGGGTCCCACAATACTATTCTTGATCTCCGGAACTCAAAAGGTTCAACCACATCTTATAACATATCGGGTCCGCAAATGTTTTAAACCCCAGTCATTAACACTAAACGTCAACTATCAATGCAATACGTTCGGGCCCACAGTACTTACCTCATTAACTAGTTGTTGAGCGGATCCAAGGGTCCACAATTCATCACGCTCCGACTCAAGGTTTTCCACCGTTGATTCACACCTTATTAACCTCCACACAGTTTCAAAATATACATACCGTCGGATCTCCACAACCCTCCATCAGATGATTATAATGAATATCGCGTTTTTTTGACGTTCGAGTGTTAACACTCAGAAAAAACGCGAAATAGGCAGTTTTTATTTACCGCCTTATGCCACGTGTTGAACCGAGACCATAATCGTGTTTTTTTCTCGACATTATACTTACCGCTTTTAAAAAGTGCGAGACCACTGGTTTTCAACTTCCAGTTTTACTGTTCATTCAAGGTTTCGCTCCACAAAAGGTTTTGCTCACAATCTTTGACTTCACATTCAGCTACGCCATTTCTTCTTTCACATAAGTAACTCATGGTTCCGCCTCCTTTATTCAACACATTTACTGGCTCATCACTCATGATTCTAAATTCACAGTTCCATTGTATTCGAGCTATAACCCTTCTCCAACACTATTCGAACAGGCGTTAACTCTCGGCACCTTCAATTATGCTTTTCTCTCGTTCTACTTCAAGATCCTGCATTTAGTTCTTCCTTACGGTATCTCTACCATTCCCCTTCGTGGGTTCAAACAGAACTCCCCCAGTATTATATGGTTTTCAAAATGACATTGCCATATGCCCAGTTCTGAATTTGAATTCAGATTTTCTTCTATGTCATCGACCCTTGTAGTGGTCGATGACTGCCATTTCCTCAATCTCCCTCAGGAATACATATATAAGCACTTATTCACTGAAACTAACATCAGTTTACCCAATCATATGTGGAATTATTCTTTAAAACCCAATTACAGAGCTTAACATACAATTTCTCAATAAACAAAATTTACTATGCATACATTCCCCAGATCAAACCTTAACACAGGATTTAACCATACATAAATCAATCAATTAACGCGCATAATTCAACCCAATACTTTCATATATACAGTGAAATTACTTACATAACCTCTTGATCCTGGCCAGATCTTCAAACTCAGTGGTCCTTTTTCCTCACTACTATGTCCTCTCTGAACAACTCTATCCTGAATCCCTCTATCTGCCTCTTTGGCTTACAATTATATCAACTGATCATGAATCGATTCAGCTCCTTTAATGACTCAACAAAACTCTTGAATTTCTCAAGGTCCCTAAATTTAGACTCAATTCCTAAAATTACTGAAACTGACTCTTCATCTTCCTAACTTAATCAACTTCTCTCATGTTCTCTAGTGGTTAGAGAACATTTACAATTCCTCACTATTTTATTCAAAATACTAACAATTACATGGGAATCTAAAAACATGAGACCCCCCTATGTTTACTTAGATACAAAGTATTTCTTGAGCCTAATGCTCCTACATCAAGATGGTATATGGATGGATATCATGGTAATAGAGTGTATTTACTTAAACAAAATTGGATAAAAAACGAGTGCCAACATCTCCCCCATGTTGATGTACAAGCATGTCCTCATGCTTGCCTCTTTCTATTGGAGCTTCTGAGTTATGGTGTTGATGCTATACCCAATCTAGATGCTTCTTGATGTGTTGCTTGCAAAAGAGAATCTATCCCTTTATAATGTTATTCTTTGTAGATCGAAGCCTTGACTTTCTATTTTTCATACTTGATCTTCCATGAGTTTTTCTCTTTGAGCATCTGAATTCTTGCATGGAAAGACGATTGTTCTTTGTTTTAAATTTTCCCACTTTCTCATTCTCCTTGATCAAATTTTCATTTTTTTTCTTGTATGTATTATTTACTCTCTTCAAATGCCTCTCCAATATCTTGTTTACCTCCAATTGATATGTCAATTCTTTGATTTTGCTAAGGTTTTGCTCCGTTTCTTATTCTTTGGTGTCTTTAGCAAACGAAGTGGCTTCAATCTCATCATTATAAAAAGATGATTCTCTTTCTAATGTGTTTTCATAGACCTCCTTCTGCAATCTTTCAGTAATTTCATCAGCTTGTTTTATTATGGGAGATGTCTCAACAATTTGCACCTCAAGTTCTTTCTCCTTACTACTTATGTTTGCTGGAATCTTTCTTCTTTGTCTCCTGGGAATGGAAAGGAAGGATGATTCTATTTCATCATGATTGTATCTTGTTTCTTTTTGGACCTTGTTCTTGTATAAAGGGGTGAGTTCATTATACTCTTTGTTTCATGAACTGGTTTGAATTTTTTTTTCTATGATTTGTTTTGCAAACTAATGTTGATTTAGGAACTCTCTCCATATCATACCCTTGGTTTTCAACTGATACTCAACAAGAATTTTGATGAGTCCATGATGGTGGATTTGTGCCTCTTTGGGTTTGGTTTCACTCTTCACATTTTCTATCATTTTGATCAAATTTTTAGAGAAAATTATGGAAAACTGATTTTCATCTCTCCCTTGGTGTGTTGAAGCAATATAATATGATAGAGGTGCACTACACTGTTCCTACTGTCACATGTGAAGAATTTTTGAATGATAAACACTAACTCTACCCAAGGCTCATTAAACCATTCCCTTGGAATCCCCTTAGTTTTGTCAAATGATACATTTCTATTTTTCTCTAGAAAGAAAGTCCATCCATTATCTTTAAAATTCAGGCCCTTATGATACTGTTCTCCTGATAATTGCAAATCTAAGGCATGAGAAATGGACTCTGGATTTAATGGGATGACTAAGTTTCCCACCATAGTTTTCTCTTGTGTGTAATTATTTATGAACTCCCTTGTAATGCTCTCATTATGTCCATTAAAATTTTTAAGGAAACCTATTAGACCAGCTTGGTAAAGTTTTTCTATTGTGTCTTTTTCCCAATGCTCAAGCTGGAAGTCTTTTGGTTCTATCCTTGTAGCCATGTGTTCTGAAAACCAATTAATGTATCCTTCCACTATCATCATTCTCATTTTGAAAAATAAAAATTTATGCACTAGATCTTTGTTGACATATTCATTATGGTGGTAAGGCTTACCTCTTTTTGATGCCCTTGACAAAGAAATGAAATTAAACCTCTTCAACCTTTGTTCTCTTGAAAAAAATGAACTCATTGCTTCCAAAAACACAAAATTTGATATAGAAAGATTATAAAAACATAATGAACATGTTTTTATTAATATATTTCTCTTATTCTATCCTCTGTTTCATCAAAATTTAAAAAAATCCTATGTCTCTGATGTAGAATTCTCTGTCTCCGAGTTGATTGTGTAAAAAAATTTAAAAAAATTATGCCACAGTGTGTTTTTGTTCTTCGAATTTGCACAAAATTCCTCCTCTCTTAAGAAAAAATCATCATGCATTCATTCTAAAATGATCTGGGCTTACTGTGTGCAACAATTTTTCAAAGAATAGCTTATTGCATATATGTCAACGTTAATCAAATAACTCATGAAATGGCTTCACTGTGCTTGTTTTGAGTCTCAATCTCATGATCTCCTAATGAGCCTCATTTGGTATCGGCAGGGATTTATGCTTCTTTGAAGTGAAGTATCTTGTGTATGCCTAGATTAACCATTTCCTAATTCGTTGTGTGTGATGATTTATGATGTTTTTGGTCTTTTGGTGGTTTTATGTTTGCAGGAAAAATGCCTAGGAAGCTAGTGGAATTGAGCTGATGATTAAAAACAGAGTTAAGCCTAATTGATGGAATGACAAATGGAAAATGCAATTGGAAACACTGAAGCTGAATCTAAACTATGACTAAATAAAAGCAAAGCTTGATAATGAATTTCAAACAAATGATTCAAAACACAAACTAAACTTGAGAAATGATCACTAAGTATGCAAATCCTCTAACTAAACAGTTAAACAACTAATCTTACAATGATGCAACATTTTGTCCTTAATTAGAGATTTGGAACAGATTTGGAGGAAAAACATTGATACCATCCTAAGATCTTCTATTCTAAAACTAATTCCTATCTCTATTCTGCAATTCAATTGAATGTCACAAAACCTTTACTCAAAAGTTATTGATTTCTTTTCAAAGTAGGCTTTTGAGGGAGGACTCTGTTTATGAAATGATAAGAAAATTGCAGAGGTACTTCAGGCCTTAAAATGATGTTGTCTTCTGTTCATATGGTTATAGATCAATTATGGTTTTTAGAACAAGAAGAGGTTTGTGAATAATGAAGGCTGTTTTGTTAATCCTAACAACTGAAGTAATCTATTGTGCAATGGATGACAATCTGAATATGAAATGCAAGTGCAATGAGTTAATCTAAGAATGAACTTAAGATGCCACTAATCTAGAACAATGCTGAACTATAAGTCATCATCAAACTCGAAACAAAGTAACTGAACATGGGTTAAGTGCAATTAAACTCCGGATTATCCTAACTATGCTATCATGCATTATTCTATGAAGTTACACAATCTGTTTTTCCATCATTAGTGATATTTTGGAAGAGTTCCTTCTTTTGGAAGAGGTATTAGAGCAATTCTGACTGTGTAATTGAATGCAAATGCAAGAAAAAAGACTGAAAGCAATGAAAAACTAAGATATCATATCCTTATCCTACTCGTCATTATGATGTTTTGGGCAAGCGTTTAAGAGCAAGAATAGAGATGATACTTAGTGCAAACACACAACTAAATCATTCATTATCACGGTCATGTCTTGAACTTCTTAAGAATTTCTTGGAAGAGTTTATTCTTGTGGAAGAGTGATTAGAACAAGTGTAACTGTGATAGTGAACAACAAAAACTACAACTAAATCCTACAATACTATAGCCATTCATCATTCATCATTATAATCTTTTGGAAGAATTTCTTCTTGTGGAAGAGTTAGAATGAATATAACTACAGTAGCTGATTAAAAACAACTATGAATTCAACTCCTAATCCTACAATACTATAGTCATTTTCCCATTCATCATTATAGTCTTTTGGAAGAGCGTCTTCTTGTGGAAGAGTTAGAATGAGTACGACTACAGTAGCTAATTAAAACAACTATTAATTCAAATGCAAAACGTAAAGGCAGCTAGAAGACTTATCTAATTTACGCAAAATAAATCCGTGCAAGAGGCAGGGGCCCTCTACCACCTGACGGAATTCAACACCAAATTAAATCAACGCCTTCACAATAACACTGTCTGCTTCATTAAAGATGAAAGAACTTGAACATAACACTCTGCGTCTTCAGAAATGTAGCACAGAGCCTAAACAAAATCTAGCATCAAATCTAACATAAAATCTAACATAGCTCTCGGTCTCCCAAGTGTTTATAAAGCAAATGCACATAACAAGACTTGCAACAATTCAGGAACACTGTCTTTCCTTATCGGAATCACGTTAGGACTCTTGAAGTGGCTACGTGAAGAGGAAAAAGACATCTGGACTGAGACAGTCCTAATAGAAGTCTACTTTCCTAAATGTGTTCCCATGTTCCAAAACCGTACCCAGAATTCGTTTCTTCCTCCATGATGAGCAACGAACCATGTAGACATGACGTGGATTATGCCCATATGCGGTTTTTCTTGAGAGGCCACCTGGAACATACTCAAACGTGAAGGTAGCTGCAGAATCGCCGGTTAGCTACGGAATGTCTGCATTCTGCAGCTAGTTCCGGTCAAAATGCTTTACAATGGCAAAAATCACAAAACTTAGCAAGTCAGTCATGTAAATCATTCTAGAAGTAATTTTAACTATATTCATCGATCAATTGGGTCTAGGATAGCAATGGACAAGGGAAAATGAGGTAAAATGAGGTGAAAGAAAGCACAATTTTGAGGCTCAACAATGCTGTTTTCAAAATCTATAAAAACATTGCTCTCTCGTATATAAAAAACATTTTGATCACGTTTTTTGTTTTTATCGCTCCTTAACTCATAATTCAATCTATGTTTTTTCCAAAATTCATCAAAAATCCCTTCTCTATTTCGAAAAGTCTCACTGTGCACATAAATGAAATGAATTTGCCCATACAAACCATTCATGAACGAAAAAAATTATGCCCACTGTGTGTTAAAAATAGGAAACATTCTTTTCTCTATATGTATCAAAATCGAAATCGAAAACTTTGTGTTTTCACATACAACCACACATGAGAAAATTGCGAAATTACCTGATCTAGGAGTGATTTTCGTGATATCTCTAAGATAACTTGAGTTCCTGTGTTTAGAAAACGCCATTTCAATCAGAAATCTCCCTCAATATTTCCAAGGATTCATTCATTAAATCAATGGAAAATACGTGTTTATTGGTGGCAGAGTTTAAGTGAACAGTGGCAGTGACAAGTTTAAACGGTGGTAGAGGCACTCATTTATAACTTGTAGTTCAACTTGTGTTCACACTAAATCCCAAGATTTATTTATCTGAATATACATTGCACTTAATGAGAAAAATCTAGATTTTTGTCTTACCTTCTTGATCCACGAGATATTTGCTCTTAGGGTGGTGTGTTTTATTAACATGACTACCAGATCTCTTGGCTCAAATCCCAGTCAACTCCACTCCTCTTCTTATCTCCGTGTTCCTCCATTTGTATATCTCGTGCTTGATTTTCTAGGCTTGGGTTCCTATATTTATTTCACGGCCTTCCTGTGTTTTCCCTTTCAATTTGTTCTTCAAAAGGTATTTCAAATGCATGCCGATGGTTTGTAGGGAATTCAACTTCCTCTCTGAGCATGCAATGGCTATGATGGTGAAGAAAACATGATTTTACAAAGGTCTGTGGGTTTGAAAATGGCAGAGGCTTTTACTACACAGGGTTTGTTTGAATGTTGTATCACTGTGTTTTTAAATTTGTTTGACCGTTTTCTCATGCGTCGACCTCTGAATGAGATGCCCCCGTGGCTTAGTCTTTTTGACTCGCTCTGTGTACTTTCCCACGGTGTTTACCTCCATCATCCACATTCTCTGCTTTACTCATTACGTTTCCCATATTGCATCTCTCATTCATGGCATATGCTGACCACTTTCTCGGTTGTTTTCCATTCCCATCGAAATGCATCATACCCATCGAAATGCATCATTTCTTTCCATACCCTTGCATCATATCTTCATTCATTCCACTACAGCATTTTAAATTAGGTTATGTCATTTATTTTTGCTCATTGTATTTTCACTTTGTTTTTTTTTTAATTGAATTATCCGCCCATATACCTTAGCTTTAACATATATGCATATTATTGTGCCATCAAATGATATTTGCATATTATATTTTGTAGCTTAGGTTTTGATATTTTTATTGTTTAATTTAATTTTAAAAATGACCTTAGAATGGTCATGTTTTAAAATTAAATTTTTATCATGACACTAACCTTTGTTTCTTTTTGTAGGTCCAACAAGAGTTTGATATTTGAGCCTTTCATTTTTTATCCTTATGTTTAATAAAATTAGGGTTGATGTAATATGGTGTATGGAATATGGAATGAAATATAGTATATGGAATGATAGTTAAATGGGTAGGATAATGGATATGGATAACATATAGTGTGTAGAATAATAAATAGGAATAGGAATATAATGAAATGAAGGTAGTGAAATGTAGGTAAAATATGCATATCAAGTACTAAATTAGTCTTAACAATCTCTAGAATATTTTTTTTTAAATCAAAATTTTAAGAGAAAAATTTTCACTTACTGTACTTGTACTCCCATAAATTGTATGATGTCAATGATTTCCTTCAGTCAAATTATGGTCGACATTGTCTTTATTATCATAACGATGGCTCTTCCAGGATATGTAGAAATGTAGAGACTTATTTATACTCCATGTTTTTGCATCTGATTATTGATTCAAGATGATATTGTTTAGGTCCCTTCTGCAGTTTTTATTTTATGTTTCAGGTCCCTTCTATTATGTTATTTAGGCTTGAATATTGACGTTGTTTAGGTGCTTTCTGACATTGTGTTATTTCAGGTCCCTTCTGACATATAATTTTCAACAATTCTTCAAGTTTCTTATGTCATCTAATACAGGTCCCTTCTGGATAACATTCTCAATGATATCTCAGGCACCTTCTACACAATATTTTCAATGATGTATCAGGTCCCTTCTGCATAGTATGTCAAATGATGTATCATGTCCCTTTGTACTTGTAATTCAGGTTCCTTCTTCAATTCAACTGCTCAAAATATTTACATAGTTCTGTTACAAGCTTCCCCCTTTTTGATGTTAAGACTTGTCCTCAAGTCTTGCATGTCTTAGAGGATAAATCTGCAAAATCATAATGAAGTAAAAATAAAATAAAAAAAGAGTTCATATTGGCCAGACAAGTTAGTTTTCCGATATGAATTCGAGTTTGTATTGTTCTAGTCTCCTAGATTTTCACAACCAAACTCTTTTATTATTATTATTATTTATATATATATATTTATTCTTCCGATGTTATGGAAGGCATATTGCTATGCTATTCCATTAGTTCCAGATCAATATCTGTTGAAATTATTTTCATAAAATCCTCTTTATTTATAGGCTTATTGCAGAATTTAAGCTTATGTCCATTAACCACAAATGAAATAGATGCTTCATCAATTGTTTTTATTTTTACAGCTCCATTGTCAAAGATTTCTTCGATCTCATATGGCCCAAGCCAATGAGTTGTAAACTTTGCCTTGAAACCTTTAAACTTGGAGTCGAACAATAGTGCCCAATCTCCCTTTTGAAACACTTTATTCTTGATGAATCAATCATGCCATTTTATTCTTTGCTCTTGCACAAGAGATGTGTGCTCTACTTCATGCTATCTTATCTCATCCAGTTGATTTAATTCCATGACTCGTTGTTTTTGTGCTTCAGATAATTCCATCCCGAACTTTGCTACTAGCTTTAATGTATGTATTTGAAATTGTATGGGTAACATGACTTATTTTCCATACTCCATCTGATATGGACTAAACCCAGTTGTTTTTCCATGTTATCCTATATGCCCATAGTGCATATCTCAATTTGTCTGACCATTCCTTTCTATTCATTTGTACAGTCTTCGTCATGATATTCTCCAGGACTTTGTTTGTTGACTCCACTTCTCTGTTTTCTTGAGGATGGTACGGAGTTGATTTTCTATGTTTTATATTGTACTTCTCTGTAAGATCTCCAAAAATATTTGATGTGAACCGGTGCTCATCTAGCCATGTCTTAAATCGAACTCAACTAAGACCAAATAATGAAAAGAATCCTTATGAATTATGGAAAGGAAGACCTCTTCAGTAAAATATTTCAAGGTTTTTAGAAGCAAATGTTTCATAAAAATAACTGATGACTCACCAGGTAAAGTTGATTCAAGAGTTGACGAAGGAATATTTCTTGGATACTCCAATAGGAGCAAAGCTTACAAATGTTACAACTATCGTCTATGAAGAATAGTGGAAAGCATTGATGTAAAGATTGATGAAGGCCTTCCAGAAAAAGGAATTGAAGATCATGAAGTTGAGCCTTTCTTTGAACAAAGTGAAGAAGAAGAACCTGAAAAAGAAGAGGAGAATGAAGAACCTCAAAGAGAACCTCAAAATGAATCTTCACAAACTCCCTCCAAGATCAAGTTTGTTCAAAGATATCATCCAGAAGAACAGGTCATTGGAAATATAGATGAAGGAATCCAAACTTGAAGAAGGATGATAAGCACCCCTAGAAAAGATGATGTGGCTCTATTATCTTTAATAGAACCTGAAAATTTTTCTCAAGCAAGCAAAGATACTCATTGGATAAAGGCCATGGAAGAAGAAATGTCTCAAATCGAAAAAAAATGAGACTTGGGAACTGGTACCTTGCCCAAAAGATAAAAATATAATTGGAACAAAATGGGTATTCATAAACAAGATGAATGAAGATGGACAAATCATCAGAAATAAAGCCAAACTTGTCTGCAAAGGATACTCGCAAATCGAAGGAATTGACTTCGAAGAAACCTTTGCACCAGTGGCTCGAATGGAAGCCATAAGAATGTTTCTAGCATTTACTTGCTCAAAAGGATTCAAGGTTTATCAAATGGATGTAAAATCAGCATTCCTGAATGGAGATCTCAAGGAGGAAGTTTACATGGAGCAACCAGAAGGATTTGATCTTGCTGAAGGAAAAGACCTTGTATGCAAACTAAAAAAGGCCTTGTATGGATTAAAACAAGCCCTAGAGCATGGTATGCAAAGTTGGATCACTATCTGCAACAAGAAGGTTTCAAAAAGGGAGTGGCAGGTAGCAATCTCTACATGAAGATGGACAAGGAAAAACTTCTGATCACTCTTGTTTACGTCGATGATCTAATCTTTGCTAGCAATGATGAAGAAATGAGCCATGAATTTGCTCTAAATATGTCAAAAAAATTCGAGATGTCAATGATTGGTGAGTTGTCGTACTTTCTTGGGCTACAAATATCTCAAACCTCTGCAGGCATGTTTATATCTCAAGCAAAATATCTTAAAGACATGCTTAAAAGATATGGGATGGAAGATTGTGCACCTATGAGCACACCAATGACCACAGATTGTAAATTAAGCAAAGATGATGATACCCCCCAAATAGATGCAACTCTTTACAGGTCAATAATTGGAGCTCTCCTATACTTAACAGCGACAAGACCAGATATTATGCAAGTAGTAGGAATGGTAGCGAGATTTCAGTCAAGTCCTAAACAATCCCATCTAGCAACTATGAAAAGAATTCTCAGATATCTGAAAGGAACGACTGATTTTGGTCTTTGGTATCCTAAGAGTTCAACTCTTATTGTGACAACTTATTCTGATGTTGATTGGGCCGAAAGTGTGGATGATCGAAAAATTACCAGTGGAAATGCATTCTTTATGGGAGATTGTCTTGTATCTTGGCTCAGCAAAAAGCAATCATCTATATCCCTTTCTACAGCTGAAGCCGAATATATAGTTGCTGCTGATTGTTGTACACAAATTCTATGGATGAAGGAAGCCTTGAAGGATGTCAACATAGAAACTAAGCAACCAATTACTATTTTTTGTGAAAATACTAGCGCCATCAGTCTTTCAAAGAATCCGGTGATGCACTCAAGAACCAAACATATTCCAATCAAATACCACTTTCTCCGTGAACAAGTTGTTGAACACAATATCAGGTTGGAATACGTCAATACAAAAGAGCAAATTGCGGATA
>JAXQQM020077365.1:0-24666 GCA_034641835.2 Pinus albicaulis
AAAATAATAATAATTTTATAAACTTTATATTAAAATAATTAGTTAATAATTCCCTACTTTTCTTAAAATCTAATAAAACAAATTTAGTTTAGATGGAGGAAACCATCACCATATCAATATAGATATAACTTTATCCAATTTCATAATTTATTTTATCTATATTAATTTTCATCCTTTCATTTTCATCATATTTAAATATAAAAATAATATTCTAAAAAGAAAATTAGTAAACTTATTTTTATTTCCTTAATAATATTTTCTTTGGAAGACATGCCAAGTTTAGGATTAAGAAACTCACAAATGGGAAAGCTAGGGATATTGAAGGCTACCTTGCTGAAATTTTGAAAATGGGAAGGTCTATCCTCATTCCTGATATTCACAAACTTCTCAATTTCGGGGTAAAACACAACTTCCCTAAACCTTGGGCACAAAGCTTTATTATGTCTATCTTTAAAAGATGGGATAAAAACATCCCCTTTAAATATAGACCACTATGATTAGTCATTGTATTTTAGCCAAACTGTACAAGCTCATTTTGGAAAATAAGATTAGCCTCTCACTTGAAAGCCATGGTAAAAGAGCTAAAGGGCAAGATGGTTTTAGGAGACATCACTCAACTATTAACCATCATGTCACTCTTAGGATCATTGCCAAAGTATGTCACAATAGTAAAATTGATCAGACTTGTTGTTTTGTTGACTTCAAAAAATATTTCGACATTGTTCCTAGGGATAAGCTATAACAAAGACTCAAAGAGATAATGGTTCCTCTCGAGTTGAGGATTGTTGTGATTTGGCTATACGAGATTGCTATCACCAAGCTTAAGACCACTGAGGGTTGGTCGAAAGAAATTAAATATAATATCGAAAATGAGCAAGGGTGTCCCCTATCCCCTATATTTTTTTGCATTTACATCAATACGTTAGAAGAGTGTTTGGAAGTTGTGGGATGCGATGGCCCTAAGCTTACTAGTATGGTCATTACTCTTCTCCTTTATGCCGACGATATCCCTCTTCTAGCCAGAACCCATGAGGATCTCGACAAGCATCTTAAAATTATCCATAATCACTGCTCCAAGATGGGTATGATTGTTAATACCGACAAAATTAAAGTCATGATAATTAAATCCAAAAATATCAACCATGATAATTTCATCAATGATAATAATCACTTGGAGAAGGTTTCTTCATACAAATATTTAGGAATTAACATTCATTATCAACTCAATAGGAATTATAACATTGAGAAAAGGATTGTTGGAGGCTGAAAAGCTTATTATGAGCTTGAAAACAGTTGTAAGTCGATTGAACTTTAGGTTTTGAGTAAAAAAGGTTCCTCTTTGAGACTATCGTCGCCCTTGTTATTTTATATGGCTGTGAAATTTGGGGTTGTAGTATATCTAGAGAATAATGGATGAAGATCAAGCCAATCCAAAAACAATTTATAACCTGCAAACTATAAATTAAAGGAAAAAATCCTTATCCTATTGTCTTGATTGAAGCTAGCTTTCCCCCCATTGAAAGCATGGCTATACTTAGGTATTTGATGTATAAAAAGAATCTTTACAACATGGAAGCCACATGGTTCCCTAAAATTGATTCTAAATATAGTTAGAGACCCCTCCTTTGGCTCAAGCGAGGATAACACAAGGATGCCTAGTCTTGCCTCGATCACCGGGGATCATAAATGAGGAGATAATATTAGAGAATAAGGATAATATTAAAAATACTATTACTTCCAAATTTAAGGATAAGTTGTGGGATGATAAGGAGCTAGAGGGGAAAATGAAGCCAAGGTATTATAAGGAGCTGATCAACCCCACTCTTGCTAACCAACATTATCTTTTTGTCTTGACCAGTGCTAAGAATAAAATGAACATTGTGAAGATGAGAAATAATTCTCATGAGCTCCGAAGTGAAACTAGGTGTTGGTCTATTTCCAAAACACCTTGGAATGAAAGAATCTGTCACCTTTACGATACTAAGAGGGTTGAAGATAAAAAAACACTTTCTCTTAGATTTCCTGACTCTTACATCCATTCTCATTTCCAAAACATTTTCCCTACTACCAACCTTCTTGATTTGTTAAGTCAACATAATTTTAGTGACCTAAAAACACTTCTTTCCCTTATTTTTTATCATAGAAATATAATATTAAAAAGTCTTAATTAATCTGATATTTTTTAAGGTCTGATAGTCCACATTAATCTTAATTACTAATAATCATCATCATCAATAATTTGTAAAATAATATATATATATATATATATATTTTAATTTTTAATTTTTAAAATTTTTTTTTTTAAATATTAATAACCTTTCTCATTAAATTTTTTAACGATAATTATCTAATTTCTATCTTGTTACATGTAGAAGTTTCTTTCATCATTCCTACTTTTGTTCATTATTTTTCTATTAAAAAAAAACTAGGTAGATAAATAATATTACTTGTTTGTAATTTTTCCAATGTGGCTGGTTCACAACTAATAGGTCATTATTTTAAAGTTGGTTTTAATTTTATTAAAAAATATTCACTAAAATTGAGGTGGGAGATTTTTTCCCCGGTTATTAGATGGATAAATGTTAAACTTATGCCAAGGAATTTTATGTTTGTTTCACAATATCGAGATTTTACCATCTTCATTTTCTCTTAATGCTTTTACTATGTTAAGAGGGAGAGAAACATGGAAACTAATAATTTTTCCAAAGACGACTTAGAGGAAAAAAAAAAGTAACTAGGCAATCTAAAAATCGTTATTAATGATAAAAAATTAAAAACAAAAATTGGAGTGAATGTTATTTTTTGGATTTTAAAATTTAGGAAATAACATTCACCTTGATAATTCTTAATTTTATATTTTCTTTTGTTTGTAATAATTGGATTTTATTTTGAGGAGGTACGAGCGGGAGGGGTGATTTATAATCTCAAAGAAAATTTTCTATTGGGGATTAGGGAGAGTAACTAATAACCACGCTGAAGCTCTCTCTTTATGGCAAGGATTGACAATATGCATCTCCAAAGGTATAAAAAATTTGATTATATTCAATGATTGTGATCCAAAAATGTATATCTCTCCTCAAAAGTGATCCTTTGCTTGAGTCATAAAATTCCATATTAATAATTAGAATTGTGATGCTGATTAAAAAATTTGACGATGTCAAAATTATTTCAAGTCAAAAAGGAAAATAATAAAAATGTTGATTTTCAAGCTAATACGAGAGTGTTACTAGCTTAGGGTGTTCTGCACAAGGATAGGGACATATCCCAATGCCACATACCATAATGATGTGTATTCATTCGAAGTTAATGGTGAACTGACATCCCATCTTGACTATATCTGTACTGAATGTATTATGTTATTCTTGGGGATGGTGAATGGAAAATTGATAGTTGGTGACGGTAGATGGACATTAAAACACAAATGGTCATGGTTGGGTTGTGAGATCATGCTGGTTGATATGTGGATTCTCCTAGTTGGTTATTTATGGAGGAAGTGGGGGAGATTTGGGTTAGTATGCTTGAAAATTTTTGTGAAATCGTTTTGGCAGTGCTGTGGATGGAGGAGTGTGCTTGGAGGAAGATGTAGGTAGAGAATACATTTAAGATTGAAATGATTGGATTTCCCCCTCCCATCGACTACAAGGTTATTTATAAGGGATGCGTCTTGTAGTTATGTAACAAAATTTTCCTAGTGTAATCGAGAATTGATATAAAGATGGTAGCGACAAACTCCAGCGGTGGGAATGGTGCCAAGGATGATGGGAACAAAGGAAACATTGAAAAGATGATTGGGAATTCCTCCAGGAAAATCATGAAGGAAATTTACGACCAAATGACTATCGTGCTGATTCACTTTGCAGGCTTAGAAAAATATCTGGAACTAGTGCAGAGGAACATGGATAATTTGAACTTGGGAATGATAGAATTAAATTCTAAAGTTGATAACATAGAATTTAAATCAACTTGGTGCCTCTTACTCAGAATAATCAGAGCCAGTGCCTGCCTCCTACTGCCGCTCATGACGCCGAGGATAACGATGGTTGTGGGTAGCCTACATTTCTCTTTTTGAAAAGATGATTGGGAATTCCTCCAAGAAAATCGTGAAGGAAATTTACGACCAAATGACTGTCGTGCTGATACACTTTGCAGGCTTAGAAAAATATCTGGAACTAGAGCAGAGGAACATGGATAATTTGAACTTGGGAATGATAGAATTAAATTCTAAAGTTGATAACATAGAAGTTAAAGTGGAAGCGACCATTGTTGGCATGTTAAAGGAAGTATTTGGGGTTTGCGATGTTCATGCGCCAATGGTGGTGGTGGAAGATGAGGCTGCGAATTCTGACTTGGTGCCTCTTGTTGAGAATAATCAGAGCCAGAGCCTTCCTCCTACCGCCGCTCATGACACCGAGGATAACGATGGTCATGGGTAGCCTGCATTTCTCTTTTTATGTTATGTTAGACTGTTAAGATCTGTGGGGTGTTTTGGGAAGTTTTTAGTATAAATGATGTACTGGTAGGTGATCAAAATAAAGAGGGTAGCATTAAGGTCTCAGTGGAAAAAAATGTACAATTTTCTGATACATAACTTTTCATGTATGTATAGGACTTGACCCATTTCCAAATTTTGATATATATTTCTCTTATTCGTCTCTTTAAAAAAATTATAAAATTGGATTTTACTTACTAATTCTCACAATTACCTCACTATATTATATGGATAGACTTTGTAATATATATATTTTTTTGACCCAACAAAATAATCCAAAATATCACCTCACTATATTATATGGATAGACTTGGTAATATATTATTTATTTTGACCCAACAAAATAATCCAAAATTCCACTTAGGCATATTTAGATAAAGTGAATTTTATTATTTTTAATAAAAATTATATACATTTTTAGTATATATGAAACCTTATAATAATGAAAATAAATTATTTATTTTAATTAAATTTATTTAAATAATAATAAATAAATCAATTTTCTCTGAGAAAACGGGGTTTATGGAGGGTTGAAAGATTTTGGATGGTACTGTTATTGCGCATGAGGTCATTCATTCACTAAAAAAAGTGAAAAAACCATGAATGTTGAGTTAGTTGGTTCTGTTTAAAGCCTATGAGCGGCTCAATTGGGAGTATCTCATTGGCATGCATAATGCTTTTGGGTTTTCCCTGCAATGGGTCTCCTGGATAAAATCCCTGATCTCTTCCTTGTTCATTTCCATTACCCTGTATGAATCACCCAATATGACTTTTAATCCCTCTCGTGGTTTGCGTCAAGAAGACCCTATCTCCCCCTTCCTATTTATACTAGTTGTTGAAGGTCAAGGGAGATATCTAAAATATGCCTCTCATCGAGGGTCTCTCAAAGGGCTCTGCCCTTGTGGGAAGGATTTTTCTGTTACCCACCAACAATTCATGGATTATATCCTTCTCATTTGTCAAGTCTCTCTATGTGAAGTCAGATTTCTTAAATCCATTTTGGTAGATTTTATGGAACCCTTCGACACCCAAATCAATGAGGAGAAATCCAATGTATTTTTCTTTAACACTCACCCTATGGTTCAATTGTATCTTGTTCATGTTCTTGGTTTTTAGGTGGGAAACTATAATACCTCTGGTAAATACATTTTTATGGATTTTATATCAAACATGTGGCTGGAAATTCAAAGTGGGACAAGTGATATGATGTGACAATGCAAATATTTATTTTATATAAAAAAAATATTTTGTGTTTTTATCATTCTTAAAATTATATTAAATGCTATGATGTGAGATTAGACTCCTAACTACCAGGAAAATAGTAGGATTCTATTATTCCCTAAGAAGGGGCAGTAACAAACAAAGAAGAATCCTTCTTTTTCCACAGTTGGAATTATTGGCTGAAGAATACGACTAAGATTTCATGATTGGAGGTAAATGTCATGAGTATATAGTTATGAAAAGAGGATTGCAGGAGATAAAGGCCAGTGGGAGAGAAATAATGGACCTGAACCCAAAAAACTAGTATGATGCTGCTAAAGGGTCAAGGAAGTGAAATTGAAGAAGAATTCCAGTGTTGTTTTCTTGGCAGGGAGGAGTAGAGCTCAGGGGGAAATACCAAGAAACTTAGTTCATGGTTGGGAGGAACATGGAAGCCTTTAATATATTTCTAGGAAGATTTTAGATAAGTATGTGAGTGTTTGATTATTTTTGTGATTAATAAGGTTTTTATGGTTGTTCTGGTTTAGGAAAAGATGAAATATATTGTTATTGTGATTTTTAAGGGATTATGGTACAACAAAATAATAAATGGAAAAGCCCTATTAATGTTATGTAAGTGGAACATGTATATATATAGATGTATGTGTATTTGTTATGTTTTGGTTACAAGTAAATGGAATATTTTAGGTACAGAGTAAATATATCTTATATTGTAGAAGATGGTAAAAAGTTCTACCCATAGACTAACATTGGCCTCCTCTATGTGGGTGGATATGAACAAGAAAACCAAAGAGTTTTGTCTAAGGTAAAAGAGGTACTGAGTGGTAAGCATTATTTTATGCACATAGTCTATATCTCAATATTATCCCCTTACTAGTATTAAAATTGAATTCTGATAATTGTAGAGTAAAATAAATATATGTATATAACTATATAATTATGGCAGGGAAAATAAAAATCATGCCTAGGTTAGTTGTTGCAGGATATAACAAGGATGAAACCCTATTCATAGGCCAAAGGATAGACAATCCTAGACAAAAAATGATAGGGCTTAGAGAAAACTTGAAGCAATCTCCCATGACAGGAGTCCACTAGGCCTCTAGCCTAGGTTGTATATTCTAACTAATTGATAGTTATATAGGTCATATAGAAAGACATAGATTAATAATATTCATATTTGGTAAAGAAACAAAATGGAAGTAATATAAATATCCATAATACACATAAAGAGTGTACCATACACACATGCATAGAGAACAAAAATGAAAACAATGCCAATAAGGGCGTAAAAACCATGTCTGTAATTATTAAGAAAACTACAAGTTTATAAAAAAATCATATAGTTTTTCTTTTCTTATAAACAAGAGAAATAAAAACCACAACGATTGAATGGATTCGAATGCCACAAAAATCCTCCAAAAATGCCTCTGTGGAGTGGAAGGTTGTGGTTGCTTCAGTCAAAACTATTGAACAGGGCCTAGCTTGGAATGTGGGAGATGGAGCACAGGTGAGACTGCGACGCGATCCTTGGGTGGGATGCTCGAAGACGTTTGCTTTATATCGAGACCTGGTCATTTTTTTGAATAACAGGGGTTTATACTGCCTAAACTAGGTGGTCGATCATAGGAACACATCTATATGGAGGAAAGGGTGGCTTTCAGGGAATGACCTCCAATTAGACGAGAGATGGTTGGAAGAGTGGAGGCTATTCTGTATGGATATTCAAAACTCTTCAATTCGGATCACTGACTCAAGGGATGAGCTTCGATGGGTACATGCGCAGTCAGGGATATATTCCCCGAAGCTAGGATACAAGTGGCTTATGACTCAAAATGGGTGGGAGGCCCTAGCTTGGTGGCCAAAACCGTTATGGAAGTTAAAAGGCCTAGCTAAGGCCAGGCTTTTTTTTCTAGTGTATTCTATAGAAGAGAGTGCCTACATGGGACTTCCTTCAAAGGAGGGGGAAAATAGGACCTGGCTGGTGCTCTTTATGCAAATATAGGGAGGAAACAACTCACCATATTTTTTTAATTTGCCCTTTCAATGTCAGTCTTTGGATGGAATACTTAAGAATTATTAAAATTCCCCAAAAATGGGAAGGAGAAGAAGTACAACAAGCATGGATCAGGTGGTGGCAGGAAGCTCCTGATGATAAAGTTTGAACTCTCCCTCTTTTGATAGCTTGGGACACCTGGATTGCTAGAAATCAAGTGATATTCAAATATTCCCCTTTCCCTATAGGAAGGCTGGCCGCGGAAGGAGTTGAAATTTAT
Source organism: Pinus albicaulis (assembly GCA_034641835.2). NCBI lineage: Eukaryota > Viridiplantae > Streptophyta > Pinopsida > Pinales > Pinaceae > Pinus > Pinus albicaulis. Next base: position 7,984 of record JAXQQM020077365.1, read on the forward strand.
GATAGTATACTGATCCCAGCTGGCCCTCCCAAAAATCAAGTTATCCAGCAGGAAATCATCAGGGAATTGGTCCCCTGGGCTTACTTTGACGGGGCTTCAGAAAATATTGGGAGGTGTGGTGCAGGGCTGGTTATCCACTTTTCCCCTAAAAAGTCACTAAGAGCATCTGTTGGGCTAGGGCAAGGGACCAATAATTTTGTTGAACTTAAAGCTCTTCACCATCTTCTTTGCTGGTTAATCCTCAGGAATGTGAGGGAGGTTCATATTTTTGGAGATTCTATGAATATTGTGAAATGGTTCAATGGGACTCAACAATGCATGAACTATATATTGCTGCCTTTACTTAATGAGATTTCTCGTCTAAAATGTTATTTCACTGAGATCTCTATTTTCCACATTTACAAGGAAAGGAACCAAGATGCAGACTGCCTATCTAAAGAAGGTGTTGAGCAAGATATGGGGACTTGGATAGTGGTGGAGATGGAAAATGGGGTGGTTCGACCAATCGAACAACCTGTTTTCAGATAATTTTTCATAGTTGTTTCTTCTCTTTGTCTATAAAAACTGGATGTATATTTTTTTATGTTGCTTTTTTGTTCAAACTATATCACAAACTTTGATGAGTTCCAGGGCTGTTTTCCTTTATGAGGAGGTCCTGGGACTCTGGTAAACAATGTTTTTACTCATGCTTTGGAAATCGGGATAATGTTAACTGTTGGTTTTTCAGTTGTTTCTTGGAAGCTATACGCTTTGGAAGACTCAAAATTCTATTCTCTTTTACATCTCTGTTTTTGGTAGAAAAAACTGGGAGGTGTGACAGAACAGAATTGTCTTTGTTTTATGTATTTTTTGGATGGGCTGCTAAAGGGATACTTGTTTGTATTCAAAACAGCTGAGACTACTTTTCTTCCTTTGCTAGAAGGAGAAATGGAGTTTATTAGAAATGCTCTGCATATGCTATGTAACTTTATATAATTAATAGATAGTTCGAATTTTTTTTTTTTTTTTTTTTTTTCTGTGGAAAAAAAAACAAGAGAAATAAATTTCAATTTATGAAAGTACAAGCTTTGGCCTCAAGTTATATAACGACTTAAGAAACCTTGTTTGGCTATTCATATTTTATTAACATGCACGATGAATTATAAGAAAAAAAATGTAAGAAAAAAAATGTAACCATTGTTCTAGAAATGAAAGGAAGAGAGTTTATAGTCTCAACCACATGAGGAAGAGAGTTTATAGTCTCAACCACATGAGTTTGGACCATACATCAAACTATGAAGTAAGAAACTTGGAAATTAATAAGAGGGGGAAACCCTCAATATAAAAATAAGGGAACATAAATATTATTGAATTTTGTCTACAGATACCAGACATTTGCCCAAATATTTGTAATATAAATTTTAGACAAAGATACCACAAAAAAAATGTAATTATGACCAATATAGGGCCTCTTAGTAAATACCATAACACAAGAAATTTTCCATGCGAGGCACTGGCAAGCTAGAAGCTAGAAGCTAGAAGCCTGTTAATGGCATTGAAACACTGTAAAATATAAATGGTAATGAGCACCTGTAGTAGCCATGGTGAAAAAAAGTGAAATTATAGAAGTTTACTCTAGAAAAATTCCATGAACAATCTCCAATCGCAACTGGAACTAACCTACAAAAAATAGAATGACTTCCTTAGCCAAATTCTCAAAAAATAGAATGACTTCCTTAGCCAAATTCTCAAATTTCTTAAGAATTCATCATAATGTAAAATAATATCATGGGAACTAGATTCATGTTTACCATTAGCAAAGTGGAGTGAAATATCCACACAAATACCTTTCCATGGTGGGGAATACTCAACATCTAAATTATAATTCTCAGATTAAAAAAACCCACTTGCAAATATTATAGTTAGGGTTTCAAGTAATAGACTTACCCGTGAGAAAGTATTACCAAGGAAGCCTTGGAGAAGGCAGAGCTTGGTCAAATCCTTGTATAAATGATTCACCATGACCAAACCTTCGAAGAAGGGCTAGGGTTTGACTTGCGAACATACCAATCCAACCATTAGTGATTGAAATTCACGAAGAACAGTGAAAATAAGCTTCAGAGAAATATATAGCCAAGAAGAAGTAAGAATTTGTAACTTCCAGTGTGCACATTAGTTCTGAACAATAATTCTAAGAAAAAGAACCGAAAATTTGACAATAAATCTCTCAAGAATAAAGAGGAAACCTTTGTTCTTAGTTAAACCGCCATGAGGTTGCATAACTCTACTATCAAATAGAACAAATAACAAATGAGATCGAAGTGATGGAGGACAAGAGTATGTATTTACCCTAACGAGATCCTAATAATGTTCATCATCAATAAATCATTGGAAAATCCTCACTATCGAATAGAAAAACTAGCTAGGGTCCAATCTGGCGTTGTGGGCCCCTGAAAAAGAACATTCCATGTCCTTAAATATTAAAGATAAAGGGTTCTGGAATGATGATCTAGTAATCCATTACTGTAAAGTGTTACATCAGGTAATAAAAAGGTATGTTCAATCTCATTGAGTATGTGGCTTGCTATGATCTTGGCTCAAGGAGTAGGCTCCCCCTTTTCCGAGGGGTCTCGGCTCTTGCTGAATCATAAGAACTAGTATATCTAACTTGCAGGCTGTTGGATATATCCTGGTGTTATAAGGCAACTATGAGGATTGATCCTGGGTCTCCCCTAGATTACTCTAAAGAATTACCGATTCACCATGTGTAAAATAAAATAAAATGAAAAGGTATGTTCAATCGATTATATATATAAGAAAAATAAGGATGTTCCATGTCCTTAAATATCAAAGGTAAAAGGGTTCTGGAATGATAATCTAGTAATCCATAGTCATAAAGTTGTACATCAGGTAATAAAAAAGGTACGGTCAATCAATGATCAACCCAAACATTTATAAATATGAATGCAAAGAGAATATAATGTTACTTGGTGCAAGAGGTGTATAATGTGAGTGGAAAATTCTACATGGTGATTTTTCTATGCAAAATAGAAATAATGAAAGTTAACCTATAAATAGTAGCTAATTGATTTTTTATTTTATTTATTTATTTATTTTTATTTTTAATTTTTTTTAATTTACTATATATATTTTTAGTAGCACAACATATTTTTCTATGTAAATTTGGGGAGATATTACATATGGTATTGAAACAAACAAGTTTCAACACTAAGGCTTATGGGTAGACCATGATTTTTTTTAACAAATTTGTTGTTTTTTCATAGTAGAAGAATAAAAGCAGATAAATGAGAGAATCAATGGCAGAGCCATAGGGAGTAACTCACATAGGTGAAGAAGGGATCTATGTGCATCTAGGTGAACCGACACAAATGCAAATGCCTACTATGGAATTATTGAATATGGTGGGAGATATAATAACAAAGTTGGTGAATCTCCATGCTAAACATGAGAAATTGCTAAAAGCTAGTGTAGAACAAGAGCAAATCATTAAAGAATTAACAAATAAATCCAATCCCAATATTGTGGAAACAATAAGGGATGAAGAAAACATTGGAGATGCCTCTAAATGGAAGACCTCTAAAGATATGGTTGAAAGCAAGGAAGTGAAATATGAGGAGGAGGAAGAACACAATTCATTGAAATTTCATTCGAAGCTTGGAAAGAAGCCAAAAATGGAACTAGAAGCAGAGTTCAAAAAGATCAAACCCCCAACGTATGATGGGGAATTGAGAGAAGAAACATAAGTGTGGTTGCTTTATATTAATAGGTATTTCCAAGTTTATGACTATTATTTTGAATTAAAGGTCAAATAAGCTACCTACTAGTTACAGGAAAAAGCTTCGTTGTGGTGGGAAGAAGTCAGAACAATCCATAATTTAAAGAATAGGGAGGTTAATTGGGAAGTGTTTCAATGAATGCTCAAAGAAAAATACTTAACTGAACGTTATTTTGACGACAAAGCCAAATAATTCCATGATTTGAAACTTGACTACATGTCAATGGATGAGGTAGTGACAAAATTTACTCATGTTTTAAGATATGTGCCCTATATAAGAGAATAAAAAGCTAAAGTGAAGCACTTTATAAGTTGTCTCCCTCTTTATTTTCAGGAAAAAATCTAGTATGATAATCCCAAAACAATGGATGAGGCCATTATAAAAGCAAGAATTTTCTACTAGCAGGCCAAAAAAAGGAATGAAACCCTGAAATAATGGCCTAATAAGAAGAAGGACAAATTTCCCAAGGTGGAAAAACTTAAATGTTTAAGCAATCTGGCAAGGGAAATCATAATCATAACTTCAACAAAAACACCAATCAAACTCAAGAATGCAGACTAAGACTGAATCTAGGCCCAAATAGACAAAATTTAGTAATAAATTATTTGATGGGAAGGATAAATAGCCCTTAAAATGTTTGGGATGTGTAAAACCCCACCTTTTGCGAAACCATCCCTATAACACAAGATCTGTACAAAAACTGTAGAACATTCAAGAGGCCTCTACTGTTAATGATGTGGCCATAAATATTCCGCATATTAATGAAACCCTAGAAGAGTTCTAGGAAAAGCATCAATCCACCATGGTTGAAATAGGAGGTACCATTTTTAACCAATCTATTTATGTATTGATAAACCCCGTTGCTAGTTTCATTTATATTAGTCCCAAAATTGTGGAAAATGTAAATTAAAGTCTGAAAAACACAAAAAATCATGGCTAGTCTAGTTAGCTACTGGAACAAAAAGAAAAATTACTAACTGGTTGAAGATGTGTTGAGTCATGTTAAATGGAAATCACACCACTATGAATCTTAATCTTTCCATTGGGCTAATATGATGTTCTAGTTGTGATGGATTGGTTGGAGGGGCACATGGCAATTGTTAATTTCCTCAACAAAATTGTTACCTACACCTTAGAAAATGAAGAAACTCAAATGATAAGAGGCATGCCCAAGACCATTTATGTGCATCAAATATCTACACTACAATTAAATAAGGATGAAAGGAAAGGATGCCAGATTCTCACCATTCAAGTGGAGGAACACTCACAGGATAATCCAGTTGAATCCTTAAATTAATTAGAGGTTATCTGAGATTTTTTTTTTTTTTAAAGAAACAGGTAGAATTTTTTATAAAAAAGTCTTGAAACGAGCCATGTCCCTTAAAATAAATATAATGTTTGTCTCAGATTTTTGCAGATATATATTCAAAGATACCTTATTGCTACAATTTTGATTTTTATCTACTTTCCTTACATCATTTAAACTATATACTTTCCAGGAAACACCACAAAGCTTAACTATCCCACAAAACATGTGAATTAAAGCAACAAGGTACTCGCAACTTCCAAGTTATTTATCCTCTTGGGCCACTTTAGAAGGTTGGCCCAGTTCTTTATTAATCATAGCATTAGGCTACAATCCTCGATTCACAACTTCTACACCTTCCTCAACCATTGGAGTGGGTGCATCACACAACCCAAATACCTATTTTAGCACGTCGATGGTGGTCATTTCAACCTTAAATTAAATATTATCCACTTTAAATTCTAGGTTGATCATTCTCGTGTTTAGATATTCCATGGATTTATGAAGCAACTCCGTATCTTTTCCTATTCCAGACATGTGGGACAACACAACAGTCATTTGTTCTTGAATCTCCTTCACTATTTTCTTGCTTGAATTATCGGTCATCTCTACCACATTTCCACTGCTCCCGAGCTCCTATACTCCATTACCATTGCCATTGTTGCTAGCTGAAGCCATATTTATCGCAATCCTTCCATGCACAAGAATGATTATATGCTTGAGTTGCATTACCCATTTCCTATAAATAACCGCTTCCTCCCTTTTGAAGGAGACTCCCATATTATCACAATTTAATTTCTTCCCTGTGTGCAACTCAACCAAGGCACGATCCTCCATTCTTATCACTTCCAAATTGCCTTTGAAATGATACACAATGGTACTATGAAGGTTTTCACCTACCTTCCCATTTAATAATCAACGGGAGTGAATCCACTTGTCCTGCATCATGGATACCATTCTCCTATGCACCCATATTTTCCTAAATACCCAGCTACCATTGACGACTCCTAAGGAGCTCCTGCCCATCCCGAGGTATTATTGTATTTACTAGTCCGTTGATCCTTGTTTTTTCCAAAATTCCACCTGTAATCCATTAAGGATTTATTTAATCCGTCCATTAAGGGACGTGACATGTGATGCCGGTTTGATCAATGTTTAATACTCCTTGTTCTAATGTCGCTCCCATGTTGTCTTGAAGGTACACCTCATGGTTGTTTTCCCTTTTAACATGAAAAAAATTGTGTTCCTCTAATTTATTGAGTAGATTCATTATACTTATAATCAAAAGAGAGGGATAATAGTCAATAAGATGCTCATTCCTGGAGATCCTTATAAACTTTTGGATTACCACCATTGCGTCACTAACAATAATCAGTTTCCTAATGCCTTTGGAGATACTAATATTAAGGCCTTGCCAAAGCGATCGTGTTTCAGCTTGATTGTTCGAGGATTTACCCAGTCCCTAGACATACTTTGTTTCTGTTTTTTATTCGAGGTTATAAATAACCCCTCCCTCTCCTGCCTCCCCTAGGTTAAATTTCTAAGAACCATTGAAAACGAGCTGTACTTGTCCTATATTTCTTTAGCATTCTTCAAAAAAATCCCCTTCTAGTCCAATACAATATGATGAGACTTTATGGATTTTTGTACTGGAAACATGTTTTTTGTTGTTGGATTCTAAGATGATCTTTTTCAACAATACTTAAATCATTCAAGTCTAAGTCATCATATCCCCTGGAGGAGATCACCTCAAGCAATATATGCATTCCTTTGATTGCAGTAGTTTCTGGAGAGCATCGTTTGTCTTGGAAGATCACTTGATTTCAACAAATCTAGATCGTCCAATAAAGATATTTAGGAAAAAAAATCCAACAACGTATAAAGAAGGAGTTTTATTTCTTAGATAGATGATATTGGAACCGCTAGTGTATAAGCATCTCATTCCAGTCCACATGAATAAAATGAAATTGAAAAATCGACATAAGATAAAATTTCCAGGTTTCCATTCAGAAAGGGAAGTGGAAAAAAAGATGCTTGATAGTTTCATCCTCCTCGCCATATAACACGCAACGAGAGGGAACTTGAATATTCCTTTTCCTAAGATCTCCAGCTGTTATTATTTTCTCGTGAACCATTTCCCGACAAAATATGTTGAACTTTGGGAGCCCATCCCTATTCCAAATATTTTCCCAAATTCTTGATGAAGGAGGGGAAGATAGATTCTTAATGAGAGGAGCATATCCCTCCTTAACTGTATAGTTTTTAAAATTCCCTCCCATCCAAATATGTTCGTCCAATTTACTAGTATAAGTTGGGGAAAACCCTTTCAGATGAATTATCAAGGATTTCCAATGTTGCAACAGATGATTGGGCATATCCACTGATCTCCACCACTCCACATTCCTTGATATCCCAACTGGATATGTTATTAATATGGATAAGACCATGTTCTTTCATCCATTTAGAGAATTCCATAAACCCTTGATTAGTAGCCAATAATTCTATCAGGGGAGAGCGAAATTTCCAAAGATGAATATGCTTCCATTGCCCAGTTTCCAACCCAACTGTTCCAATAGTAACAAAGTTGTCGTTTTACATAAATTCCAATTTTTTGTTCCTTTCCCCTCCCATAATTCTCCTTCAGGTCTAAGTAATAAATTTTTGTTGAAATACTTCCTTGTAAAGGCCTTTTTCCACCATTCATTGGAGTCTGAAAGAAGCCTCCATACCAGTTTTTCACCTAGAGGGAGGTTCATGTATTCAGGATCTTTGATTGCTAATACTCCTAGATTATTTGGTTGTCTTACCACTTTACACTTAACAAGGTGGAACTTTTTTTCATTATTTTTACCTTCCTGCCAAATTAATTTCCGAATTATTTTGGTTAATCTGCATATTATATTCTTTGGAGCTAATAGTCCTTATCCTAGATACACTGGAAAAGAGGAGAGAATCGACTTGATGAGAGTAACTCTCCCAACAATATTTAACCACATTACTCCCCATCATTGGATTATTGTTTTATTTTTCTACATGACTCAATCCAAGTCCTCCCCAAAAACTTGCTTAAAAGAGATTGGAATTCCAAGATATGAAAAGGAATTCCGATAAATATCAACAAGAAATCCCAGTAAGCAGGAAATTTCAAGCAACTTAGTCCCATAATAGTTGCAACCAATAAATTGAAATTTCATTTTGTTAATCATTCCTCCAAAAAAATGAAGATAACAGTATAAAACCTTTTTGAATCTTGAGGCTATAGCTAAAGAGGCTCCACCAAGTAAAAGGGTATCATCAAAAAACTGTGAGTGATTGATTTTGTGAACATTTCTGGCGATGCTTAAAACTAGGAATGACCCTTCCAACATTGCAACCTCAAGGTTCCTATTCAAAGATTCAAACATTATTATATATAACAGAGGCTGGTCTACCATTGATCAAAGGGGATATCCGAAAGGGGATCCAATGCAAACATTAATCCATAAAATGAAATCATTACAACATCCTAATTTTTCCAAAACAAGGAAAAGAAAGGAGTGATTTACCTAATCAAATTCATTGGCCATATCTAGTTTAACAACCATTCCAACTTCTCCTATTTCCTTACTTGAATGAATACCTTCCTGAATCATAATAATGTTATCAAGAATATGTCTTTTCTACACAAACCCTCCTTGATTCTCGGAAATAAAGGAAGAGAGAAAGGGCTTAACCCTCTTGGTGATGATTTTGGTTAAGATTTTATAGGAAGAGCTGTAAAGCGAAGTGGGTCGAAATCTAGAGAAATTGGTTGGATTGACTTCCTTGGGGATAAGAGCAAGAAAGGAAGAGCTTGTGCCCCCTCCAAGTTTCTTTTTGACTATGCTGTGATTCAACATTATGAGTATATCCCTTTTTATAGTAGTCTAGTATAACCGGTAAAAACATATGGAGAACCCATCAGGTCCAGGAGCTTTCTCAAACGCCAAGAACCAAACCACTTTTCAGACTTCTTCGTCCTTTATTTCATCTTAAAGAATCTGATTAGTAGCAGGGGAGATCATTTGTGGAATTGCTTGAAGAAAATCATTTTATCTCTCTATAGGAGTATGGTCTTCACTAAGGAGAGCTTTGAAGAAGTTAAAGGCATCTTCCTTGCAGAGGTGCTTACCTTTTGCTTTCCTTCAGGCGCAATTTCATTAATTTTATTTCTTGCTTCCCTGGATTTAGCTTGTTTATCAAAGAAGGAAGTGATGGAGTCACTAAATTTTAACCATAAACTGTGGGATTTTAATCTCCATAAAATTTTTTCTTGACTGCGTAAAGATAATATCTATCTAGAAAGTTTGTTTTCTTGTTGAATATGTTTCCCCTCTATTGGAACTTCCTCTATCAGTTTATAGTGCTCCTCAAGTTCTTGGACTTTGTCTTGCCTTTTTTTACTAGGGGGTTGATAGTTCTCTTTCAATTAATTCCTAAGTTCCTTCTTCACATTATTTAGCTTGGATTCCCAAACATAATTCGGGGAGCCCTGAACATTATTCTTCCATGCCTCTCCACCAATTTCCCAAACTCTTCTGAAAGCCCCTAATCTGAATTTAAATTGAATGGTAGAGGCCCAATATTTTCCACCTTCTCAATTTTAATCATAATAGGGCGATGGTACGAGTATGCTTGAGCTTCTATTATTGAAGATAAGTTAATACCTTTAAATATCCATCAACTATGAATAAAAAATTAATCTAAATGAGCTGTTATATATTGGTCTCCTGTTCGTCTATTAGACCATGCGTATTTCCCCGAGTTTGGAATAATATCCAACATAGCCAAACTATCTATTATATCTTCCGTTCATTCTCTAAACAGATCCATCACTATTGTTCATCCTCTTTTTTCTGCTTTTTTTAGGAAGGTATTGAAGTCTCATCCCATCACACTATTCAAATGTAGATTCCTTTCCCTTTGAACTTCCAATGAGTCCCAGAATTCCAACTTTTCACTATATAATACTGGAGCATATATATTTATAAAAGAAATTTGTTCTCCCATTTATTTTACCTCCAAAAGAGCCAACACCCATAATTTCATCTTTAATTCTTCCAAAAGGGAGAAATGCTTATTTAATAAAAAAATACCCAATCCTCTAGAAGCCCCTCTGGACGATTGAACAATTCTAGAATTTTCTTTCCAAAATATATTAACAACTTTGAATACCTTTGATTCCTCCAACTTTGTTTCTTGTAGAAAAAAAATCATCTGAGATTCTTCTTTTATTATGTCTCTCACAACTAGGTTTTTAGCAGGGTTCCCTAGCCCCCTGATTTTCCAATATATTCATTTCATTTAATGGGGGTGATTTTGTTGAGCCCACCATCCTTTCCTTCCTTATTTTTCATTCATTTCCCTTTACAAATTTCTTTAATGACTGATTTATTTCCAAATTGTTTTTTAGCTCAAATTATTTTTCCTTTATTACCTTATGTTTTGGTCTGCCTTTTTTCTTTGAAATCTCATTTTCTTGACTTCTACAATCGTCTACCTAGGATAAGTTATCAATCATATGACGAGTAATGACTCTTGCTATTTCTTTTTTAACATTGTATGGTTGTTTAATCGGGGGTTCTGTAGCCAGAACCACCATGGAGGTGGAAGCTTATTGCCTAATGTTTTTATATGCACTTGTCTCTGCCATGAATTTTCCTTTCTTGAATCCTTCTTTTGTCGTTTCATCTTCCTTACTTCTATATTCTTCTTGCTGGATAAGAGCTTCCTCCTAATAAATTGGAGTACTAAGGAATTCAAGGGATTAGAGGAGGAAGGAGTTGTGTTATTACCATTTATTCCTTGGGTATTTTGAAATTTTCCTTTCCCTTTTAGTCCTCCTTTCCTTTGCTTCTACCACTATTCCTCCTAGGATATTGAGATATCCATATTTTTATTTTTCCCTACTTTGGAACAATCCCTCGCAAAATTTCCATAATCATGGTTGTGTCGGTATTTGAATGGAATTTGTTCATAGTATAGAATTTTTCTATGCTTCCATTCTCCCAATTTCAGGTTAATATCTGTGGGTAATCCCTTTTCCAAGACGAATTCCGCACAAATTTTGGTACAGGAAAATTGAGATCCCTTAGGTCAAATTTGTCCAGATATTTCCCCAACCCATTACTAATAACATTGAAGCATTCATCACTCTAGTAAGAGATGGGGAGCTGAGCGAGCTTGACCCATATTGAAATAGTAGTGGGAATATCTTCGTCTGGGTTGAGATCCAAAGTCCATTTGTTTAGGTACATTCCTTTAAAGCCAAAGAAATAAGGCCCATTCTGAAATGCTACATCTCGATCTTCTTTTATTTCGAATAAAGAAATGAAGAATCTATTGCCCACAACAGACAAGCTATCTCCCCTTTCATCACGTGTTTCCATGTATTTCCCATCCAAATTTCCATCGACATAGAAGAGGGCCACATCCCAGTAAACTTCCCAATCAGAGCTCGCTCTGCATATGCAATAGAGGTTTGGCGTTCTCCATTGGGCAGGGTGACATTTTTTACTTCTTCATTTCTCTTAAAAATTTTTGATACAACCCCCAACAAATGCGAGAATTTGGGAAGGTATTCCCCCAAGGCTTGAAATTCAGTGTCGACAAAACAATCAAAAAGGGGTGGAGGGGGATCATCCCCCTCTGCTGGTGCCATTGGAAGGTTCTAGAAAATTGCAGAATGTAGATGCGGAAACAAAGCATCGACACACAACTAGGGTTTTTTCCTCCGGTTATCTGAGATTATTAAGATGTATTTCCTGATGAAATTCCTTCTTTACCACCTAAGAGATAAATTTTTCCATAGAAATAATACCAGGAGGAACACCAGTATCAAAAGCACCCTACTTGATGAGTGTACCATAATTAATGGAGCTAAAAATGAAGTTACAATAATTGTTAAATAAAGGGTTTACCAAACCCAAGAAGGATGAGAAGGATGAGACATTCAGGTTATGTATTGACTACCGATAGCTGAATAAACTTAAAATTAAAAATAATCTCCCCTGCCTAGAATTGATGATTTATTTTACTAAATAAGAGGGACAACTATGTTATCTAATGTAGATCTCAGATCTGGTTATCACTAGTTGAGGATTAAAGAAGAAGACACCTCAAAAACATATTTCTGAACTTGATACAAACACTTTGAGTTTACAGTGCTTCCTTTCGAACTTACAAATGCACTTGATACCTTCATGTGTTTGATGAATAGTATATTTAGCAAATTTTGGACAAGTTTGCGTTAATATCTATAGATGGTATATTAATTTAATAAAAGACACCGAAGGAGCATAAACAACATTTAGAAATAGTGTTGCATAATTTACGTGAATATCAACTATATGCCAAGTTTAGTAAATGTGAATTTTACCAAGACAAGATACAATATCTTGGATATGTGATATTTAAATGTGGGATAAAAACATATATCGAAAAGGTAAAGGCCATTCTTAATTTTCTGTGGAAAATATGAGGTCATTTAAGGGTATCATCAGATATTATCACAGATTCATAGATGGATTTTCTAAATTAGCATATGCCACAACCTCCATCCAGAAGAAAGGGGTAAAATTCGAGTGGACTCCAAAATTTCAAGAAATATTTGAACAATTAAAACATTTAATTATTGTTACACTTGTGCTAAAAATAACATATCCTGATAAGGATTTTGTGGTGTTTACTGACTCTTGTTTGTAAGGTTTAGGGTCTGTGTGTAACACCCTCTTCTCAGATCTACCCAAGTAACTGAACAACCGGGGAAAACATGTGATTAGAGTATACTATATGGGATTCAGCCTCTTACGCAAACTTAAGGAAGTGGAACCGATGGAAACACAACATACAAACCTTGTACATCATCAATGACACCCCCAAGAGCTAACCCAACCTTTTAGGCCTCTTACCCCTCGGTCACACTGGAATTTTGACCTCTTTGAGCCATATCCGCCGGCCTAACATTGCATGCCTACGACTAGGAGGCTATATCCCCAGGCATAACATTGCATGCTTGCGGATAGGGCCCCAAAACCTTAGTTCTGTTCGTGTGGGTCCAGAATTTGAGCCACCTTTTAAGGCCCATAGCCCAGGTCACTGCCCAGAACTTCATGAAAAATTAAGGGATGATAAATGAAAAATGTACAATGATACAAAAGAAATCAAATCATCAAGAACTCATATGGACCCCTCCTAGCCATGACAAGAATTTTGTCAAACATGTCACAAACATTGAATCTACATGTGTAAACAACATATTTAAGCATGGGGGTCTCATACTTATCTGAGAATCGCTAAGAAGCATTGCTCCCCTACATTATTAATTGCAATACAATCTATATGACCATAAATACATTGTGTATTCATTTACAAGTAAAAACATGGGGAGAGCCATATATCATCACTGTAAAAATACATGCTCATAACCAACACAATAACAACAGAAATACCATGGATACAACAACAATATAATCCACATATAAATAAGTACATTTTCATACCAAATACCAAGGGGATGAATCACTCATTACTAAATGTAGAAACCAACCAGAGATGGGACTACCACGTTCCACTCGGCCATATATTGGCTGAGCCAATTCTCACTTCAGCTAATCACCCCCGTGCCATATTACAAGCATGAATGTTGGCTCGAGGGGTCCTGAACCAGGTTTAGAGGTTAAGGTTTGCCAACAAACCCCTATACTACTGGCCCTTTCGGCAGTGACCTTCTTGCGCAAGTCAAAGTCTCACCCGAAGCAGTATAGGAGGGTGCTGGAACCATGTTTCCACACCTTGAGAGAGAGAGAACGCAATAACACAGGCTTGCAATTATCAGATCTACGCAAAAGGGTGAGTCACAGGGTTTCAAACGTAACCAGCCTATATTTCTTATCAGATCTACTCTTAGCAGGCTCAAATCCATGTGCGCATCAACAATTATAACCATAAAATAACATAATCGCAGCCAGTAACGTCAACATAGATAGTTCACGTTCATTAACAGAGATGTAATCAACAAGTGAAGTTTCAGTCTTATCACAACAATATACTAAATGCAAAGAGATAAACAGACAAGTTCACAACTTAATCAGATGATCTTAGTTCGCATTAATCATAACATAACAAATCCAGATAACTGCAGAAGGTTCAACAATACTTCACATATAATATATATCAAAAATCTTCATACATTCCCCAAATACCACCTGCGCACACAGCCAGTAGGGTCCGCACACAGCAGGACAGAGGATCTCTGCGCACACAACCAATAGGAGTCCTAACCCAAAACAACCCAACCCATATCTAGCAATTTGTACTTCGATTCAAGCTCTTCTCATTCTCTACCTATCAACTCACAACGGTTCAACTACTTATACTACTTTAGCCTACGCATCCAACAGTCCGCAAACTGTGGTTTACAAACTCTTGGTATACCCTTGACCCGGTTACAATGCAATAGGGGCTTCGACCCACCCAAAAACCCCTGTGTTAGACTAAATATAATAAAAAATATACAAAATGGACCAGCTTCACAGCTTTGTAGGAGACCCTGTTCCAACAGTAACCAACATAATCCTGTGACTCGTCCCGAGTCACTGTGGTGGTGGGGTCTCTACCTGCACCTGTACGGCTACGCCGGCTATATAGTCATTTGATCCGATACAGTTTGAGCCAACTACCATTGACATAGCCTAGTATCATATCACCGTGCAGGGTAGCTATCCTAACAACTCTTCCATCTGTGATTTTCTTAACTGTGTAGGGACCAAGCCAATGCTGCCGGAACTTCCCGGGATGCTTTGCAAAATAGATATCGTATAAGAGGACCAAGTCACCCTTTGTGAATGTCTTCTGGTGAATATGTCGATCATGCCAAGATTTATTGGACTTTCTGATGGAAATTCTCAAGAAATAGATCTTCCTCCAAAGCCATAAGTTGCGCTAATCGCTCCTCCATGATGTCAGGGTCTGCCATGTTCATAAATGCTGCGATATGTAGACTAGGAACAATATAATCAATGGGAATGACGACTTCTTTACCATAAGCCATCCAGAATGGGGTTTTTCCTGTTAGCTTCTTGCAGGTTGTTCGATAGGCCCAGAGGACCGATGGGATGCACATGTCCCAAACGCTGTGACTAGCATTGCATACCTTTGCCAGCGCTTGCTCCAATATTTTATTAAAAGCTTCAACTGTGTTGTTGGCCTGTGGGTGATATGGTGTTCTCTTCGTATGATGGATTCGGAACTCCTCAGTTAAAGCTTGGATTGTTTCATTAACAAAGTTTGTGCCTCTGTCGCTCATGAGGATCTTCGGACATCCAAATCTGGTCAGGATTTGTTTAAAGATGAAATGCGCAGTGGTATCCACAGTAAAATCCTTTACTGCTTGTGCTTCAGCCCACTTGGTTACATAATTAGTGGCAGTAATAATGTAGCTCACCCCTGTCTTCTTCCCTAGGGGGTTGATATGCCCGATGAAATTGATAGCCCACTTATCAAATGCTTGTAGAGCCATTTGTGGTCGAAGGGGCATTTCATCTTTGCGGTACGACCTCCTTGTTCATTGGCACGTATCACAGGCTTTATAATAGTCGTGGGTGTCACCATGCAGGGTTGGCCACCATAACCCAGCTCTCAAGATCTTTTGCGTCGTTGCTTTCCCCGCGTAGTGACCTCCCGCTACTCCGTCATGAGCCTCTTCCAAGATAGCGTGCTTTTCATGCTCCAAAACATATCACCGCAATACTTCATCTGCCCCTATCTTATACAAATGACCTTCGATGATGGTAAAATCTGTTGCCCGGGTAACTAACTCCTTCTTCTGCTGTACAGAATACTGTGGAGGTGCCATCCCATTAGTCAAGAACTGAATGATATCAGCAAAGTGGGCATCTACTACATTAATAGCAAATAAATGTGCATCAGGAAATCTGGCTTCCAGGTCGGTTGGCTCCTCGCCACTCTTTATTTGGGACAAGTGATCCGGCCCAGCATTCAACTTTCCTGGCTTGATGATGATTTCGAAGTCATATTCCTGAAATAGCAGTAGCCATCGGCATATTTTCCAGGTACTTTAAGCTAGATGGTCTGTGAACATTTTGAAGTGTCCTCCTAACAAGTAATGCCGATATTTATGCAAAGCATAGACCATGGCCAATCCCTCCTGCTCTGGGATGGAGTATTTGTGTTCCACACCAGAGAGTTTCCTACTTGCAAAGGAAACCGGATGGTCAATATATCCTTCTCCCGGCTGCGTAAGGACAGCCCCGAGGGCAATGGCCAACGCATCGACGTGAACATGGAATACCTTCTTCCTATCAAGAAAGATGAGAATAGGTGCCGAGACCATCTTTTATTTAAGTAACTTGAAGCTCTTTTGACATTCATCATTCCAAAAGAACGACACATCCTTCTTGAGAAATTTTTCCATAGGGGTAGTAATCAGTGCATAGACTTGAATGAATTTCCTATAGTAGCCTGTGTGTCCAAGGATCGAGCACAACTGTTTCTCCATGGCTGGTACTGCCAAGTTTATGATAGCTAAAATTATGGCAGGATCTACCATCAGTCCTTGCCGAC